>CP092097.1:12862539-13112582 GCA_029203775.1 Neoneuromus ignobilis
GGTTCACCAGTCAAAAGGGCGTAAAATAATCTATCAGAAACTTTTATGAGAATTTATTAAAAAATCTCAATAAGACCCTAGAAGTTTTTTCACAAATTTCTACCATTAAGAACGGATGATTTTACAAATATCTGTTTTTTCGAAATTGCGAAAAAATATCAGAGATACAAAAAAATTGGGCACACCAGTCAAAAGGGCGTAAAATTAGCTACCAGAAACTTTTATGAAAATTTATTAAAAAATCTCAATAAGACCCTAGAAGTTTTTCACAAATTTCTACCATTAAGAACGGATGATTTTACAAATATCTGTTTTTTCGAAATTGCGAAAAAAATATCAGAGATTCCAGAAAATTGGGCACACCAGTCAAAAGGGCGTAAAATTAGCTACCAGAAACTTTTTTGAAAATTTATTAAAAAATCTCAATAAGACCCTAGAAGTTTTCCACAAATTTCTACCATTAAGAACGGATGATTTTACAAATATCTGTTTTTTCGAAATTGCGAAAAAATATCAGAAGATTACAGAAAATTGGGCACACCAGTCAAAGGGCGTAAAATTATCTACCAGAAACTTTTATGAATATTTATTAAAAATCTCAATAAGACCCTAGAAGTTTTTCACAAAATGTCTACGATTAAGAACGGATGATTTTACAAAATATCTGTTTTTTCAAATTGCGAAAAAAATATCAGAGATACAAAAAATTGGGCACACCAGTCCAAAGGGCGTTAAATTAGCTATCCAGAAACTCTTATGAAAATTTATTAAAAATCTCAATAAGACCCTAGAAGTTTTCACAAATTTCTACGATTAAGAACGGATGATTTTACAAATATCTGTTTTTTCGAAATTACGAAAAAAATATCAGAATACAAAAAAATTGGGCACACCAGTCAAAAGGGCGTTAAATTAGCTAACAGAAACTATTATGAAAATTTATTAAAAATCTCAATAAGACCTAGCGGTTTTTCACAAATTTCTACGATTAGGAACAGATGATTTTACAAATATCTGTTTTTTCGAAATTGTGAAAAAAATGTCAGAGATACAAAAAATTTGGGCACACCAATCAAAAGGGCGTAAAATTAGCTACCGGAAACTTTTATGAAAATTTATTAAAAATCTCAATAAGACCCTAGAAGTTTTTCACAAATTTCTACCATTAAGAACGGATGATTTACAAATATCTGTTTTTTCGAAATTGCGAAAAAAAATATCAGAGATTCCAGAAAATTGGGCACACATCAGTCAAAAGAGGCGTAAAATTAGCTACCAGAAACTTTTATGAAAATTTATTAAAAAATCTCAATAAGACCCTAGAAGTTTTTTCACAAATGTATACGATTAAGAACGGATGATTTTACAAATATCTGTTTTTTCGAAATTGCGAAAAAAATATCAGAGATACAAAAAAATTGGGTTCACCAGTCAAAAGGGCGTAAAATAATCTATCAGAAACTCTTATGAAAATTTATTAAAAATCTCAATAAGACCTAGCGGTTTTTCACAAATTTCTACGATTAGGAACAGATGATTTTACAAATATCTGTTTTTTTCGAAATTGTGAAAAAATGTCAGAGATACAAAAAATTGGGTGCACCAGTCAAAGGGCGTAAAATTAGCTACCAGAAACTCTTATGAAAATTTATTAAAAATCTCAATAAGACCCTAGAAGTTTTTCACAAATTTCTACGATTAAGAACAGATGATTTTACAAATATCTGTTTTTACGAAATTGCGAAAAAAATGTCAGAGATACAAAAAATTGGGTGCACCAGTCAAAGGGCGTAAAATTAGCTAGCAGAAACTCTTATGAAAATTTATTAAATAATCTCAAAAAGACCCTAGAAGTTTTTCACAAATGTCTACGATTAAGAACAGATGATTTTACAAATATCTGTTTTTTCGAAATTGTGAAAAAAATATCAGAGATACAAAAAAATTGGGCACACCAGTCAAAAGGGCGTAAAATTAGCTACCAGAAACTTTTATGAAAATTTATTAAAAAATCTCAATAAGACCCTAGAAGTTTTTCACAAATTTCTACCATTAAGAACGGATGATTTTACAAATATCTGTTTTTTCGAAATTGCGAAAAAAATATCAGAGATTCCAGAAAATTGGGCACATCAGTCAAAAGGGCGTAAAATTAGCTATCAGAAACTCTTATGAAAATTTATTAAAAAATCTCAATAAGACCCTAGAAGTTTTTCACAAATTTCTACGATTAGGAACAGATGATTTTACAAATATCTGTTTTTTTCGAAATGTGAAAAAAATTAATCAACTATACAAAAAAATTGGGTGCACCATTCAAAAGGGCGTAAAATTAACTACCAGAAACTCTTATGAAAATTTATTAAAAAATCTCAATAAGACCCTAGAAGTTTTTCACAAATGTCTACGATTAAGAACGGATGATTATACAAATATCGGTTTTTTCGAAATTGCGAAAAAAATATCAGAGATACAAAAAAATTGGTTGCACCAGTCAAAAGGGCGTAAAATTAGCTATCAGAAACTCTTATGAAAATTTATTAAAAAATCTCAATAAGACCCTAGAAGTTTTTCACAAATTTCTACGATTAAGAACGGATGATTTTACAAATATCTGTTTTTACGAAATTGCGAAAAAAATATCAGAGATACAAAAAAATTGGGTGCACCAGTCAAAAGGGCGTAAAATTAGCTATCAGAAACTCTTATGAAAATTTATTAAAAAATCTCAATAAGACCCTAGAAGTTTTTCACAAATGTCTACGATTAAGAACAGATGATTTTACAAATATCTGTCCGTTTCGTAAGAGTTTCTGGTAGCTCATTTTATTCCCTTGGGACTGGTGCACCCAATTTTTTTGTATCTCTGATATTTTTTCACAATTTCGAAAAAAAACAGATATTTGTAAAATCATCTGTTGTTAATCGTAGACATTTGTGAAAGACCGCTAAGTCTTATTGAGATTTTTTAATAAATTTTCATTTGAAAGGGCATTAAATTTTCTACAAAATATATTTTTTCAATTTTTCCATCTATTCATATAATTGGTACAAGTGTCCAAAAATGACGTTTGGTTTTTTTGCATACGATTACAATTGATATCAAGTGTACTAGGTACATTTTTTTCAAAAAATCTGAATAAGCTGTACAAGATTTTTGAAAAAAATTATATCGTTGAAAGAGGAATTAAATTCTCTACAAAATATATTTTTTCAAGTTTTCCATCAACTCATATAATTGGTACAAGTGTCCAAAAATTACGATTGTTTTTACCTATAATTACAATTGATATCAAGTACACTAAGTACATTTTTCAAAAATCTGATTAAGTCGTACAAGATTTTTGAAAAAAGTGATATCATTTGAAAGGGCATTAAATTCTCTATAAAATATATTTTCCGAATTTTTCACTGGCTGATACAATTGTTACAAGTTTCCAAAAATGACGATTGTTTTTTACCTATTTTTACAATTAATATCAAGCACATTGGGTACATTTTTTCATAAATCTGAATAAGCCGTACAAGATTTTGAAAAAAATGATATCATTTGAAAGGTCATTAAATTTTCTACAAAATATATTTTTCCGAATTTTTCACCAACTGGTACATTTGTTACAAGTATCCAAATTTGAAAATTGATTTTATTATAAAATTACAATTGATATCAATTACACTGTGTACATTTTTTCAAAAATCTGATCAAGTTGCGAGAGAATTTTCAAACAAATGATATCATTTGAAAGGGCATTAAATTATCTACCAAATATATTTTCTTTCGATTTTTTCCCTAACTGGTACAATTGTTACAAGGATCCAAATTTGAAAATTGATTTTATTATAAAATTACAATTAATATCAAATCATTGTCTAGATTTTTAATCAAAAATCTGATCAAGCTATAAGAGATTTTTAAAACAATTGATATCATTCGAAAGGGCTTTAAATTCCCCACAACATATATTTTTTCGAATTTTTCACACTTCCATAACCACATTTCGAATCAATTTTCCTAAACAATGATTTTTTATCAGGACCTGTATTTGCGATCTGTGATTTTTCCAAAGAGATTTATGGGAAAAAAAATTGAAAGGAATTTTATTAACCTTCATTATGGATTCTAAGTTCATTTCACACACACACACACGCACGTACTTAAGACTGTTTTAGTTCCGTCGTCGTGCGAATTAATCGGCCGCGACGCGGAATTCAATTCAATTAATAATCTGCGTGCGGCCATTTTGTCGACCAATCTCCGTATCGATCATCGATCGTGGAGTTCGATCTGATATCGATACGAGCACATAAAAACCATATTCACGTTTGATTAACACGCCATGATCGATTTTCGTCCCCCTCTTCTTCCCAACGATCATAAATGACCGACAGAGACGATGAAATATCCGTAAATCTCGGAATTTTCGAACTGCTGAGTCCGGTCAAGTACGGCCCTGGTGTTCTTGAATTTTTACTAACCTTGGATTTCAATTTAATTTTAAAGGGCGTTAAATTCTCTACAACATACATTTTTTTCATAATTTTCGTATCATAAATACGGCCCTGATGAGTGGTCAAAAAAAATGTGATTTACGTACGTTTATCACATTTATATAATTGATATGTTGTGAGTTTTTTGAAAATATCTGTTGAATTTTTTACAGTGATTCAAAAAATCAAATATCGGTCGAAAGGACATTAAATTCTGTATAAAATATATTTTTTTCAAAATTTTCAAACCTTAAATACGATCCTGAAAATAGTTCAAACAGACTACTTGATTTCATTCACTTTTCCAATTTTTTTAAATTACATCTTGTACGTTTTTTGGAAATCATTTTTGAATTTTTATCAGAAATTTGAAAAATTACACACCTATTAAAAGGGCATTAAATTTTGTATAACATATATTTTTTTCATAATTTTCGACTCACAGACAAATCCCACATAACTCCTCAAACACAACGCATGATTTTTAAATAAATAAAAATAGTGTTGGTTTTTTTTTGCAAATTTCTTTTCACCATTTAAATCGAATTTTATTAAATCATATATCGTTCGAAAGGGCGTTAAATTCTGTACAAAAAAAAACCCGGTAATTTGTTCACAATTATTCAAACGAATCTTTTTTTCCAGACGAAAACTCATGAGGCGTCGATTAAGCACGTCCTTATGATCCTGGATTTTTGTATGGCGTCGATGATATTCCTGCCCGAAGCTGTAAGTACAATTTTTGTTTAATATCTGAATTTTTCATTTATATTTTTGTATATTTTTATATTTTTAAAAAAATTTATATGTTTAGAAAAGACGATAGGATCGTTCAGCGGATGTCAGGTTTTACAACAGATTTTTTTTCAAAAATCCACAATTTTATTTAACATAGAAATGCAAATAAATTTACTAAACCAATTTTCGAAATGCTGATCATTTTTTTTTATACAAAAAACGAAACACGTTCCAAATATTTAAAAGGATTTTTCCCCCCTTTCCGATTATTCAATCGTTCATCAAAATGTTTTTGAATTTCGAAATTCATTAGAATTTAAAATGTTGGTTAGTTTAATTCAAATAGATCTCTCTTTTCTCTCTCTCTCTCTCTCTCTCTCTATATATATATATAATATATATATATATATATATATATATATATATATATGTATAAGTGTGTGTGTAATTTGAAAATAATTTTCCCAAAAAATTTATTTAAAATACATATCGTTAATTTTTCTCAAATATCTCAATAACCAATTACCTATATTTGAAATTTTCAAAAGGGTAATAAAGGGTATTGAATTATCTACAAAATGTGTTACTTTCAAAATGTTCAAATTACACGTACAGCCCCAGTAGAGTTTTAAAATAAATATTGTTTTTTTTAACTAGAATTACTTCTGTACAAAATTTCGTTAGTTTTTTTCAAATATCTTTATAACCGTTTAGTCGATTTGCAAATTTCAAAAAAGTTTTAAAGGGCATTAAATTCTCTACAAAATATTTTATTTTCAAAATTTTCAAACCAGAGGAACAGCTGTAATAGAGTCTCAAAATAAATATTGATTTTTTAACTGGAATTACTCGTGTAAAAAATTCAATTTGTCAGTTTTTTTCAAATATTTTTATTACCTTTTGACTGATTTTAAATTTTCAAAAATTGTACGATAGGGCATTCAACTCTCTACAAAATATCGTATTTTCAAAATTTTTAAATCAAAGGGACAGCTGTAGTAGAATTTCAAACTAGATATTGTTTTTTTCACTGAAATAAATTATGTTAAAAATATACTTTGTCAGTTTTTTTCAAATATTTTTATTACCGTTTGACTGATTTTCAATTTTCAAAAAAGTATACGATAGAGAATTGAATTCTCTATAACATAGCATATTTTAAAATTTTCAAACCCACAGATACGGCTCCAGTAGAGTCTCAAAACAGACATTGTATTTTTCACAATAAAACCAAATTTGAAAAGCACATATCGCCACTTTTTCACAAATATCTTTCGAACCGTCCACTCGATTCCCAAATCTCAAAAAAGAGTTCAAAACGGCATTAAATTCCTATAACACACCGTACTTTCGAACTTATCAAAAACTTAGTTACAGCCACACCGCAATCTCAAAACAGACACTCGTTTTTTCGTACAAACGAATTAAAAAAAAAACATCCACAATGTTTCGCCTCAATTTGGTCGACCGGCCGGACATATCAATTACTCCTACCGCCCCACTCGACCAGAACAGTCACGGGATTCAACCACACACACACACACATATATTCGGTCGTGTCTCTTGCACTGCAGGAATTTTCCGCGGACGTTCGAAAAAAAAATACATATAAAAATTCACGAATTAGAGGATGAGGAGTTCGACGACGGGGATGTCCGTCTGTTCAACCCTCGCACGTGGGGTGTGGGTCCGACGATGAAGACACGTGTGACGTGTGTGTAAGACAAAGAGTGTGACAATTTTAATAATCCATCGTGGGTCCTCCGTTCGCTGTTCTTTCCTACGACCCCTTTTTCCCCGTTCCTCGGACGGAAACTTCGACGACGACGAACAGCGACTACAAACACACCTTTGACCGTGTCATATGCATGATTTGAACATTTTACTTTTTTAATTTCAGTGACAATGATTTGTCAGATGCACTTAATTGTCCTTTTTTTATTTTCCCATTTTTTTTACATGAAGTACGCATGTTTTTTTCCACTTTGTTTTTTCTCGATTCGACCTACACACACACACACACATCATTATATCCAAACATACATATAAATATCATATAGCTCGGAGCTATTTCCATTTTTTATAATATAATAAATTTAATAGGAAAAAAAAATTAATTAAATTTTATTAAAATATATTTGTTTTTATTTTCACTTTAAAATAAATTCAAAATTCAAGTTGATATATATTTATAATATTATTTAAAACTGCAATGTACATATTTAAAAATAAATGATAAAGTTTAAAACAGTAAATACTTTAAAATAAATGTAAATTATGCAATCATTAAAATATACATGGTCATTAACAATTATTGGTTACGAATAATTTAAAGAAATTTCAAAATATTTTTGATTATAAACTTATATTAAAAAATAGTTTACTGTAATATAAAAAATATATAATTAAGAATTTCTTTAAACTGGCATTGTACACTCAATGTAATATAAACAAATTTGTTGTGTGTGTGTCTATATATATATGAGGGTCGTTTGATAAGTATGATAAATTTATTTATTGTTTAACACGTTAAACGCCAAGCCTATTTTATCTTGCTTTTCGTTTAGGCCGAGATTTCACTGCAAAATGCTATCGGCCGGTAACTGACACGGCCTTAATGGAAAGTTCGGTGTCAGTCACTGGTGACTGACATAGCGTTTAACGTGTTAATTTAATTAAATTTTTCAATTTAGTTTTTCTTACTTTTTTACCATACTTATCAAACGATCGTCGTATATATATATATATATAAATTATAAACCTATTATTAAAATCATACATAGATAAACATTTTGTAAGATTGTAAAAATACATTATTTATTATTAGTAGAAGAAAATACCAGTAAATTTATTAACTACCTGAAGTAATAAAATGCTTACTAAGAATTTTATTAACAAACAATTACTGAATCGATCGAACTAATAGAAAATATATAACTTAAGAATACGATCTCATTTTAAAATGCACATATCGGGGAAAAATAATTTACGACATTTAGACGAGTTCACGACCGGCGATAGGTTCAAAAATTCATCAGTTTCGCTTCTTTCCGAAAGATCGAGCAGAAAGCTGCAATGTAGAATAAGGATGCCGAGCACGAACTCGAACAGCTCTTTCCGTCGAGCCAGATTTACTCGGATTGTTCACAAAAAATAAAAATTGTTCCCTTTGCATTAAGTAACTGTTGTCTCGCTTGATTAATACGTTGCACAAGAACATGTAGTTCTTCAAGTCTGGTTATACATTTCCAGCATATGGTTTTTGGCAACGGATCTGTGACTGTCACCTAAACAAAAGTAAAATATTTTTTCACACACAGCTACTGTTAAAAACTTCATAAATTTTATTCGATGATTTATTACCGTAATAGGTAAATGTTCACGGATTCGTTCAGCCAACTTAAGTTTTAATCCTATATCACTATATATGTGAATCACCACTTTATGCATTTCAGGACACAAACGACATATAAAGCCTGTCATTATAGCTTTTTCCAAACTGCCCATTTTATTTAATAATTTCAACGTCTTTCGATGCTAATTTCTTTCTTTACTTTGACATAAACGTTATTTACAAATGTCAGTAATAAAGGTGTCAGCCATACTTGACGACGACCGTACTTGAACGCTTTTAGAAATTGCAATCTTCATTTATTACTTAAATTGATTTATTTCTATAAAGTTATTTAATATAGTTTTTGTACGGCAACTAAATAAATAAATAAAAAAATAGAACGTATCGTTTTTCAATTTTAAATTAAAAACGTAACAAACTATTTGGATTTTTAGATCTTATACTCCATACTAATTACCACATGAAACCGATAAAATGTTTTATAGAACAGTGGCTCCTACTCGTATTCGTACACCACCTAGTTAAAACTTTATTGTTGAAAATATACCACTTATTTAAAAAAAACGGAGAAATATATTTTAGGGCTGTTAGACGACAATGTTATCAATAATATTTGTAAAAAATAAATATGCTATTTAAAATATTTCATAATAAAAATAAAGAAATACAAGAAATATTTTTTACAATATTATTGATAACATTGTCGTCTAACAGCCCTAAAATATATTTTTCTATTTTTTTAAAAATAAGTGCTATATTTTCAGCAATAAAGTTTTAACTAGGTGGTGTACGAATACGAGTAGGAACCACTGTATATACAAATATTACAACATACCTTTCCGTTCATACAAGTTAACAAATTGAAAATATAAATTTTCATTTTTTTAATATATATATGTATATATATAAAATATAAAAAAAGTATAAACTATATTTTATATAAATACAATTGAAGTGTAATCATTCTCTTAAAATAATTCATTTTTGTATACACACTTGAACAGGCATGTCATTTGTATAAACTGTAATTCACAAAAGTTTTTATATTAGGTTGTCAAATATCTCCCTTCCGCCTTTTTGTCTTTTGAATTTCGCGGCTATGTACAAAAAAAAAGCGGAAGGGAGATACTTGACAACATAATATATGACAACGCGTGTATGTTTAGACGCTAGAAAAAGAGGTTATGTTACATGACAGTGAAAATTGTATCTAGCAAAAACCAAAACCAGTTTTGATAAAACTAATAGCTCACCAACATATGAGAAAACATTGTACGTAAAAGTAAACGTAATAATTACAATTAAAAGCTTAATAATACGAATTTTTCGTCAGTATCAGTAAAACTGCCAAATTTGTCAGTGGGACTGTAAACACTTCAAAAATGAATTTACGACGAAACAAACAAGTCGATTACGCAGCTATGGCACGAGGTAAAAGTTTTTTTAAAACACCTGAAAATTTTTATAAAAATACCAGTGTAAAAGTACTTATACATAAGATGGATGATAGTTTTATACAACAATTAAACATTTCCAATGCATCTGAAATAATAGATCATTTAAATAAAAAAATACCTACTTACAAATCATCAAATCAGAATGCAGTATTAAGTGACAATTTAGAAGGTTCTTCAAATACTGAAAATCAGCCTTCTGTGATTTCTAATTTCACCACATCTTCAGATGTAAAAAGCGGTCCTTGGAGATTTAATGGTCCGACTATAAAATCTTCAAATTTATTTGAAACGAAAGAAATCAATGTTACCTTGTTTCAATCAAGATTTGTTAATTGTACACAAATGAAAAGTAAAGTTTATATGTCTCCAGATGAAATCACTCTAAGAAAACATCAAAACAGCTTAGTTTTTCAAAACGATGACAATAAAGTTACTGGAAAAAATCAAGCAAAAAATGTTCAAACTGAATCTGTGCAAGTTAAAGAAACTTCAAAAGAAGTAGACCGAGAAAATATTTCCAGTGATGTGAAGCAATTTGGAAGTGGAGCAATTTGAATTGCTGGTGGAATAAATTTTATTTCAAAACTTTATACAAAAACTTGCGTGAATAAATTAATGATAAAAGAAAGTGTAACAAATTAAAAGATGTTTTTTTTGCATTTAAAAAACTATCTAAAAAAATCTACCAAATGTTCATTTTTGTAAATTGTAAAATTAAAAGTAACTGGTAGATTACTTTCATATTTTTTAAAGAAATATCTATTTTAACAGAAAACAAATTTTATTTATGTCAGTACACATCTGTATTTTATATTTTTATATAAGAACATTTTATTTACTTATATATATATATTTTTATGTAAATGTTTTCTTAATTTTAAACATATTTTGTTTGGCTACAAATGAATTAATTTTTGAGATAAACATTTTTTTTTATTAACACCTTAAGGCCCGGTTCAATTCAACCGCTAAGGACTAGTCTCGCCCTAGCGCCGGTTTATAAATAGTCCTAAGCGTATCTCATAGAATTTATTAGCGGTCCTTAAGGTGTTAATAAATATTTCAGTTTTATTCTTTTTAGTAACGTTTTCTATATTTTTAATGTTATTATTTGTTTTGTAATAATTTTTAGTAATAAATAAATATATATTTGTTATTTTTCTTAATTAATTTACTGTTTAAATTCCATTAAAAAAAGTATTTTTTTTTAAATGATATGATATCCTTTAAATATTACTTCTTTTTGATGCTTTGTCAGATTCACTTTAACACAAGTAAATCAGCCCACCATCATAAGATTTTATAAAATTAGTTTATAATTATGTATTGTACACTTTATTTAGTGATGTTTATTTAGCAGCTATCAGAAACCTGCGTTATAAAAACTATATTTATAATATAAAATATACAAAGTAACTAAGATCTTGCCAAAAGTTATTGCAATGGAGGAGGATTACAAAAATTCATTTAAAAAACATTCTTTATCATAATCTTTTATGATACAATAAATTATATATATATATATATATATATGGATTATAAAAAAATAATACTAAGTTATATAAAATTCAGTGCCTTAGAAAAACAAGTTAATATATACTGTGATATATTTTTAATTAATATTTTTCAAGTTTAAATATTAAATTATGTGATATTTATAATTTTTTTTATAAAATTAAGGTTTTTCAAAATAGCTTATGTTATTGAAAAAATACTTCATAGTACATTATATAAAGTTAACTTAAAATATTTTTTAAATTTACATTTTATTTTTTTATTTTCAAAACAAAATAATAAAATATAATAAATTATTGATATAATAAACTAAAAAAGATTTTTTTCTTATATTGAAAAAAGTTTTACATTTACTTTTTAAAATATTTTTTTAAAAATATATTTTATTATATTTAGAAAGTTAATAGTTTGGAAAATTTAGAAAGTCAGTTTAGATTTTAACAGCGTCAAAGAAACCACTGGCCAGAGGAGCTCGGATTATTTTCTCTTGCCAAACTTTAAAAAATGGCTCAGCGGTCAAAGATTTCCCAACGATGAAGAAGTGATGTCGGCAGTTAATGGGTAGTTTGAGGAGCAAGACAGTTCTTATTATAAAAAGGGTATCGAACTTATTGAACATCGCTGTGAAAAGTGTATAGAGCTGAAAGGAGATTATGTTGAAAAATAAATACATTTTTTTCCAAAATTTTTGTGTTTTCTTTGTTGGGTCGGGTACTTCTGGGACCACCCTCGTATGTTAATATTCCCATGCATTTAAAAACGATTATAAATTTATTTTAGATTTTATAAAAAAAATAATTTGAACATTTTCAAATAATATGTACAACGTAAAGAGACCGTTTAATTATTTTTTAATTTTTAAGAATGATTTCAATCAATGTTTTTGTTTTCATTAACTCGTAATATCTATTTATATAAAATTATGATTTTTTCATTTCACTCAAAAATCTAGCAAATATTAAATATATATTTAGTAGTAATTTTAATATATTTATATTTAAATAATATACGATTTGAAAAAAATAAAACTCTTAACTAATATAATTTAATATCATTTGAAGATTATAGAACATTTATAATTTAATTGTAGATTAACAAATATAAAGCATAATAATTACGAGTTAATAATTTGACCACATATCTTATTTTCTAAGTACATCAGCTTATATACTAAACGAATTTAAATCTTAGTCTATTTCTTGACTGTAATTAAACTATCTTATAGTTCAATTAACTTATATTAGGAATAAAATTAAAATAAATGGGAGAAATAAACTGTAATGTTTTTTCTTTAAATATTTTGTGTATAAAAAACACAGATACATATTTACATTGTTTTGACTAGGTACAAAAAAGATCTGAAGCAAAAAAGAAGAATACTGTTTATTTTATCTGTTTATTTTGTTAATCACGTAACAGTTCTAGTGACAAATAATTTTAAATAATTACTAACTTAATTGTACGAAATATAATCAATATATCAACGAATGCGTTTGGTTTCTTCGAACAGGCCTTCTACGAAAAATATGAGGAACGCCATAAACAAGTTCTGTGTCTTGTAATTGTGCGTTATTGTTTACAAATCTATTAGAATAATTTATTGAATTATCTACAGACGAGATACCACTTCCATACTGACGTAGCAAATTTGGTCTCCGAGTGACATAGCCATATGGTGATATTGGTGTTAAGTTTCCAAATATTTGGCCTGTAAATATTTCATTTTATTTTATTATAGTTAACAAAACAGTAAAAATTGTAAAATACTGCTCGTCTAACTTTTTACACTAATAGTTTAATTTTTTTTTTAATTATAAATTCAAACATATTGATTGTAAGTAAATAAGTATATTTCGATTAGTCGAATTTTTAATAATCTTAAAGAATTTTTTTTATACGAGTCATCAAAATAAAAGCATATAATTTGAAAATATTTTTTAACTTACGTTCCATAAATGAAGATCGATGAGAATCGACATTTACATTAATCACTGGTCGAATATAATGAGAATATGCTGTAAAAAGGACAATTTTTAAATATTATTTAATTTTAAAAATTTATCAAATATTTTATTTAAATTTTTTTATGAAAAATCAGTGACTTAACTTACCATAGAACGTAATGAAAAATATAATGATGAGTGAAATAATTATTGCAAACAAATATCGAAAATTCCAAAAAAGTTTCTAAAACAGGAGAACCAAATTTTGGTGCTGCACGACGTTTAAATAATTTTTCAGTTATATCAACTTTTATAGGAATCTAAAATAACAACAATTAAAATCCAATGAAGTATAACATTTCATATTGGCTTACATACTTTTAATTGTTGTTTTGTTAGCTCTGATTTAAGAATTATAGTCATAGAATCTTTAATTTCATGAACTTTCAGTGAAATTCTAGTAGTTTAATATCAAAACAATGTTGATGTCCTGTTGATTACACCAGGATATCCAATTTCTAAGAGGTCTTTATCAACCGGTTCAATCTAAAAGTAATCATCACTTATTATTTTATTTATTTAAAGCTTTCACTGAAAAAAATGTGCATTGTATCAAACATTTTCATATTGCATAAGAAAAATGTACTTACTACAATTTGGTCTAGAACATGCCTTAATCCATGAATTATTAAATAAGATTTGTATTTGTAATCATTAAAATATAATTCTCTTATATTTACAAACACAGCTGGTATAAAAGATAAATTAATCTGTGCATCTACATTTCCTGATCGTACTATGAGACTCATATTTGATTCTAAAGTACAGGATTGTATAGTTGGGTCGCTCGTTGTTGTTATTTCACATGAGTATTGACCTAAATAATATAAATTAAATACAATTGACAAATATTTACACATTAGTAGATAACATTTCTACTGTATGTTAAAAGTATCATATTGTACATAAATAATTATATATATAAGTAAAATAAACTTTAATTGAGAGTATATAAAAAATGTAACGAATTCAAACTGTTACTGGATACGTGGTAAAGTATATTCATATGAATATTCTAAAACGCATATTTCAAAAGTTATAAGTAGATATATTTTCTTACCTGTTTGCATATTAAAATGTGGATTAACAGAAAACAAGTGTGTAAAATCAATGCCATACTTTAAATTAATAAAATCTAAATGGCATGCAAATGGGAAATTATTTATTTCATAATTTGTTTTAAACTTGCACTGAGATACATGTGATGTTACCTATAATAGTAATAACATACATACATATATATATATATATATATATATATATATATAAACCCTCATTATATATATATATATATATAAAAATATAAACAAACAGTAACTTTGATATATACAAAGTTAATTGACTTTTATTTGAAAATATAATTATATCAACTTACTAAATTTCCTAACTTATGAGGTTCATCATAACGATGCATCAAAACAATTGGAATTTCTTGTTTTGCATTTTTCATAATATTTGACAAACTTCTAGATGTATGTAAAAATTTTATCTGAAAAAATGCTCTTATTTTATTTGTATTCATAAATCATTTTATCTCATGTAATATTTAGAATAATTAAAATAGATCAAATTGTTTTAAATACTTTTTAAGTTCAATTATATCTAATTTATTACTGTCTATGTTTTCATGAGTGTGAAAATATTTCTTACTCGTTCAATTGGTAGAATCCTTAAATCATCACTTGTAACAATATTAGAATCCATCATGTATGAAATGCTTACAGAACTGTCAGTTTCCTTGATGGCTAGAGCAATACCTGCTTTTGAATCAATTTGAAGTGATTCTTCATCAGTGCTAGTCCATGTTTCTTGGTGAGAAAAACTTGAGAAAATGGGAGTGTCATAACATACAATATCACCACGAGTTAAATATTTCTGAAACAAATGATAATTTACTACATTCAATGAGAAAATGCTTAATTTTATAATTACAATAAGAAAAGTAATTTCACTCACAATATCTGGTTCGATGATACTATCGACATGAAGTTTTAAGTAGTCTATATTATCATCATATACAACACTATCATCACGAATTTCAAGCATTGCATCACCGGTTTTCATCATGCGAATTGTAAGACCAGTATTATCAGTTTTAAGTTGTGAATGTATGAGTTTATGTCCAATTAAGACTAGATCAATATTAGTGGATTTTACTTTAGGATCTGCATGAACTGCTGAAAATTTTACTCCCCGTATCATCATGGTATGTTACTATTAATTCAAATGATACTCCTCTCGGTACAACTGACACAGGCTGTGACGTAGATGTTTTAAGTACAGTTGTAGGTGTTGTAAGTATATAATGAACAGGTTTGACCTAAACATTGTTTTTTTAAGAAACATTTCTTTTGAATTATTTGTATGTATTATATTCACCTCTACGATAATACTCATGATCTGTTTGACATCAAATTCATTTGTAACTTTTACAATAATAATAGCTTTTCCAAAGCATTGCTGTAAGATTGTAATAATCACAGTTTCAGATATTGTTACAAATGAATTTAAAATGGATACTGAACGATCTTCAACTTTAAATTGTTCATACATTTCAATATCAGTACACTGAAAATAATAGAAAATAATTTCCATAATTATCTTTAAACATTAAAAATAAAAAGACATTTTCATACACTTGTAGTTACCTGTAAGTCGGTTGAGATGTAGTGTCAACATTTGTTTTCATTTGTAAATGAGTATTAGATGCAGAGTAATATATGTGGCGTTTCAGTTTCTATCGGGTATATTAATTCTAATTTTTTAAATATGATTAATTCTAAAGCTGTTGAAAATGTAATAGTCGATAAACGTTTTGAATCCAAACGTCCAGTAATTATATCAGGTACTGTTGCGTTTAGATGCAACATTGTACGACCAGGTTTGAGTCCATCAATTCTCACGGATATTCGATTCTCAGAGTATAAAATATGCCTTAAATTTAAATAAAGTACTTAAAATATATTACAAAAATGAAAACTTTTAATGAATATATTGGGATATTAACCTGATGGTTCAAAAGCACCTTCTAACATTGCAATATCATCACCAGAAAAAAACCAATTAAACTTAATCTTGGAACCTAGAACACACCTAGAACTGATGGAGCTATTCGATTTAGTATTCCGTACACGTATGCAGGTACAGTTGTACCGACTTTAAAACGTGTTGTCGGAGCAACAATTTCAACTCCGACCATAGGTACGACGTGAACTTCAGCATTATCTTCTGAACAAATGACCGGTCACCGTTTCCATGATTTATAGTCATTGTACGTCCAATAACTCGTGATCTACCAACTTTAAGTGCTTCGAATTGGCCATTTTTGTTGATATCTAAATTGAGATTTTATCATTTAATCAAATGAAAACCAAATGTTTTAATTGTTAAATATTTACCGATAATATCCCCATCGATTGCAACAAATTCTACATTTACATCTTGTCGTGGTCCTCCTTTAGTTGAAAATTGAAAAACAGTACCGACTATTACTGTAATATTTTTTGGTACGATTTTTAATGGTGAAAAGACATGAACGTTTTTGGACTACTTTTTACTTCACGTTCAGCACTTCCTCGATGAAAATAACTTTTGCATCGCCCGCTTCAATTCAGTAATGATAAACCGAACAATACCGGGTGGCCAGGGTTTTTGGATCACGTTTAGCTGGTATGACTTCAATTGTTTTTGAATTGATTTCTGATCGAATATCTGCAAGATCGGATACTGGAATTGTTAATGGCATCCCTGACTCATCATAGAGTTGAACTGTTGCTGGAATGCATTTTCCAACCTCTACTCGGTCTGCCATTTCGACATCAATTCGTCGTGTCTAATGAAATTTAAATAAAATTTTCTGAAGTGATTGTGTAAAATTACATAGTAATTAAATATTTTTCTTACCGATACGATTTGAACATCTACTGAAACAGGTTCAGTAGTACGTAAACACAAATCGATAAGACTGATCGTAAGAACTCCATCTTTCAGTGGAATGACTTTGAGTTTTCGGGTCACTTCATCATATGCAACTTCAGCAAGGTGTGATGCACTCAGTCCTATTTCATAATATGCAGAACCACGCAATACCTCAAAATAAAATTGATTCCCTGGTTGATTATAAATCACAGCACTTTTTGGTGTGATAACAGCATCTTCAGATAAAACTAAGGATATTGATGCCATGATCAAAGGTTTATCAAATCCTTTTTCTTCTTTTCCAACGAACTCGGGCCATTCAGATATGATATTATTTTCTTGTAAAATTATATCACGGTATCCTATAATGTAAAGAACTACATCCACAAGACCTTTTTCATTCTGTGGATTAACTATCTGAAAAGTGCCATTCGGTAAAACAACATCAGATTCAATAAAGGTTCTTGAAAAACACACTGTTTGCATAACATTTTTCCAAATTTTGAAGGCGTTAATTGCCAATCAAAATTAAAACTACTAATGTTGTCAAAAATTCTTCCGACTTCATCTCTAACAATTACTTCAAGATTGACATTTTCATAATCATGAACAATAATACGGTCAGAATTAAAATCAATCGGACATGATGCAAGCTGTACTGGACCTCTATTAGAACGAAGATAGACACTTCTAGGTTTTCCACATATGACTCGTACAGATGCACTGTTTTCTACTTGCTTGCAATGAGGTATTAGTGGTTTATTAACAACAAACAATGTGATTATACTTTCACCTAAACACCGACATAACACATTAAAAGAGTAGAATCCATTTTCAGGTGATTTTAAACCATCTTTCACTTCTACAGTTTTGTCATCAGAAGATACTATATAACTCTTATGTTTTGAGTGACGATTTAATAATGGTGTCGGTCCACCTAAAAAGTTAATATCGATAGTAATATGTGAATTAATAAACTGAAATAAAATTAATGTGAAATAGGAAAATGATTTTAGAGACAAACCCGAAAATATTAAATTTCTTGAAGTTCCTACTGCTAAAACAGATTCTTCAGATACTGGATGCATTGCTTTTAAAGGATCGAATGCAGAAATAAATACACTATCTTCTAAGACTTTATTTTCAACTTTGTATGAGACAGTAACCTTAGAAATGGCTGCTGTTTGACCAACTACAGCAATAGTGGTACATGTGCAACTCCTTAAAAAGTATTATATTTAAGTACATTTCAAAAATATTTATTTTTCAAACCTTACCTACAGGAACTGCAGTTGCACTTTTGTTATAAAAGAAATTAGTGTCTGAGCTTTTAACGGTAAAAGCAACATCCTGGCATTTTGTGAAAGGTATTGCTACCCGACTACGATTCCTTTCAGCATACATTGCTATTTGTAAAAAGATCGGTGAACCTATTTCTGCTTCAAGAACATATTCAATTATTTCTAGACGACTTGGTGGTAAAATATGGACCCTAAACAAGATAAAGAAACTTGTAGAGAACACATGTACTTTTCAATTTAAGTATGAAATATTTATACATTTATAAATATTAATTATCGATAGTAATAGAAATATGTACTAAAATAACTTATTAAATTAAATTGTAAATATTATAAAAAAAATGTCTCTTCGATGATTTACTTTTGGGATTTCTTGTTAAAACTATTACGTTTCATAGCTGCAGATATTTCAACATAACCTAATCCAAGAGTCTTTATAAGCCCTGATTGAGTCACAACCCCGATTGCAGAATTTGAACTACTCCATACAAAATTTCCATCACCTCCAGAGGCTTGTACTTTAATTTCATATCTACAGAAAAGAAAATCATTAAAGATTAATGATAATTTTTTATATGATATTTAAATGATTGAAAAGTAACTAACTTTGGCTGTACTTGTAAATCCCAAGGTAAAATAATCTCTTCAGGTGTCAGAGTGATTTTTGGAAATATATGTAAATCAGCTTCTCAGCAGTGATAGATGGTAATATTCTTCGAAAGCCAAACTGATATGAACCAAAATATTCAAGGACTGCTGATATTGTTGTAATTCCAGATTTTATACCATGCCCACTTAAGTATGTTCCATTGCGAGAACGCCTATCAATATGAAAATATTCTTGATCGATACTTATGCGAACATCTATTTCATCACCTAGATGTATTTTGTGACCATGTCTGAAAATATATTTCTGGGTTATTGACAATAATGATTAAATAGATTATGGGTAATGAAATAAATATGAAAGATACTGACTCTTCATAAATTTCAACAGCAATATCATGATTATCTTCAACCACAATTGCCCAGTTTTTATGAGGTAATATATTGATTGTGAGATAAGAAGGAGAAACGACATGTAAAGTAGCTGAAGGAACTTTTACACTGCTATCTAGAATTCCTACATTACGGTCATGAAGATTAATTTTAGTTCTACCCCTACCGAATCCAGTTATAACACCTGAAGTAAACAATAAGATTATATGATAGTTTTGAGATTATAATTGATACTTGAAAATAATGTTAATGTAACAAATCTCACCAGAGAGCGAATCTACAGTGGCTATTTCATGGTTATCGACTTCTAAATAATATTGTATATGAGGTAAAACGATTTCATGAAGTCTGTTGTGTTGTACATGATATATTTTTAATTTAATCTTACTTCCTTTTAAAATATATGCTTCTGGAGGATCGACAATTACATTTGCAACAACCGTTAATTCAACTTCAATAGGAGGAACAGATTGATATTCTGGATGTGGAAGACGTACAGTGACTTTTGCTGTTCCAGTCTTAACACCTTCAAGAAGAACTATATGACCTCTCAAGCCACGTTCATCAAAATCTTTGACCGACGCTGGAGTTTCATACGATGAATCTTTGAAGGATATGAAACGAAGAACAGTGCTTTCAGTTGATTTACTCGCTGATGTCAGGGACCACAAAAACTCAACACCTTCCAAGGATGTGAATTCATTTCCTAAAAAAGAATTATTTCATTAATTTTAAAAGACAGTCTTTTATAATATATAAAACAGATTGTTATACCTTGGTCATCATAAGCTCTTACTTCAAAAGCTTCTGGAACTTCTTCTATAAATAATTCATGTGTTGTGGTAGCAATATTCAATATATAAATCTTATCTACAATAACATCACAACGTATCATTTGACCTGTTTGTATTTCTTCAGCTAGTACAATTGCAGTATTCCTAGTGGCTTCTTTTGATATTGTAGAAATAACAACATTCCGAGAACAGTCATTAATTTCATCAACATTTAATGGATATAATTGAATTATATCTAATCTTGATGTACTCCTAAAAATTAAAATTGCTTACTAATATATAATATATTTTAACATACAATGGTATAGATATAAAAATATTTATATATATATATATATATATATATATATAAATATACGTGATTACATATAGGTTATATTATAATTTCTTACCACCGATAACAACCTCCTTCATTTACTTCTAATGTAAAATTTGATGAAATTTCTTTAAAAAGTGGCAAAAGAACCCGAGGAACGTTTAACTTAGAATTTTCTACATTGTAAACTTTTAATACATACAATACAAAAATTAATAAATTCAATTTTATAGCCGCCATTTTGTATAATTATATGCATTAGACACGCATGCAGAGGTGATGACACTGACGTCGGTTTCTTATTTGAAAATATGTTTCAATCAAAAATATAAGGAAAATAAATTTACTTTAATATTAAGTAGTTATTTATATTGGTTGTTTTGGAAATGAAAGTGATTCACTTTACACAAACCCCGACACCACAATAATTTAAAGTTTTAATAATCACTTATGTTAGTTATAATTGTTGGAAAATTAATGAAGCCACCTGGCCGAGAGGTACGGGGAGAGGGAAGACGCGACGGACAGAGACAGTCAGTATGTACAGAGAGACGACAATGAAGCATGACAATGAAGACAAAAAACAAGTTATAGAGAATATAACACTTATTATGTATAAGAGCCTTTCTCTCTTTCTCTCTCTCAGAAAGACATCGCCAACGAAATGCATCAGCCGATATAATTATAAATAACAAGTGAACAATAAGTTATTGATATTAACAATAATAATAATAATAATAATAACAATAATAAGTTATTAATATTAACAATAATTATTGTGGTGTTGGGGTGAAAATTTATTTGTGTAAAATATTTCAATATTACATTTATTCGATTTGTTGATAAACCAGTTCACAGTCTATTTCACTCGAAAACATTGAATGTACGTATTAGACATCTTTGTTTTCAGGTAACTGGTAATCAGTTCTTTTTCAGTTCATTTATTCAATTCTGGGTTTGGGCATTTTTTAAAAAAAAAAATATCTGTTCCATGAAGTATTACATTTTTTACAGTTCATATTTATTTTAATAAATTATTCATGTTTTTATATGTAATTTTAATATACAAATTATAATTAAATCAATTTATTAAAATTACATTTTACTTATTTTTTTAAAATAAACGAGTTTTACCCACATACTTATGTACGCACACATATACATATAAATATATATATATATATATATATATATATATATATATATATATATATATATTATGTTCACATATCGAAAAAGTATATTCATTTCGTATAATTAAATGAAAAAATATTTGTTTCTAGTGTTAGAAAAAATGAATTGAAGCAATATATTCATTTCACTAATAACATATTTCTAATGAAATTAAAATCCTTTTTCTCTATATTATTCTCTAATATATACTGTGTTTGTTTATTAATATTATCCTGTTTTTATGAATTTAATTTTTCACTTTTTACAACTGTGTTACAGTTAAACAATGAAATATACTCTTCGGTATTTGAAAATCTAAATAATATCAAGATGGATCATTTAGTAGAGCAAACAAATTGTAATAAATAATGTTTTAATATCATTTCAATTTAGTTAGAAAATGGCGAATGCAATAAGTCGATGTACCTATTATTTTAGCCAGCGATGTATATATAATTTCAAATCGTAATAATTTGATTGAAAGTTGTCTTATATTATTTTAACTTGTTTATTCTAAACTTGACCATGAAATATTTTCATTATTATTATTTTTATTATAAAAGTTATTAAACGAGCTATGTCTTTGTCGACTAAATCTATTGAAACGATCAATTTTGAATATTTTAAATCTATTTGTATTCAATAATTTTTAAGTTTGGTGAAGAAAAATAAATGTAATTTGTTATTTTCGATAATTCTTATTTCATTGTGTGCTACTCATTGTATCTTTTCTTCCTATATTGTAATAAAATTATTCATTGTATTTATTATATATATATATATATATATATATATATATATATTAATTGAGAAAAATCATTATTTTTTTTCTATACTACAATTTTAATTTGTGGACCTTATATGTTCGACTGACTATATACATATGTAATATTAGTGTTTGCGCATGTCAGTTGCGTTAAACAATTGTCAAACAACACTTCTGCATGTTGATTTCTTTCCTTTTTAAAACAATACCGCACGTATTAGAAAGACAAGGATGGATTATAAACGTTTATTCGCCCCGCTTTCTTCAATTCGTTGTTTAAAAGCCAGTGGCGGTCGAGCAACGACGTACATAAAAACACCTTTGTAAGGTACGTCCGATTCGTACACAGGTGAGATTAATGACGTAGCCAATCGGCTGTCACATGAACAATTCTTAATGGAGTTTTAAAAAATGGAAACGCCAAGAACGATGGTCGACATGTCCTCCTACATTACGTTTATCAAGAATAAATTGTAATTAATAAATATCTATGCTACTATCTACCGAATTTAACGTGTTTGATTTATTTTCAAAAATATCCACACTCTCATAAAAGTCAAATTTATTATTTATTTAATTGTTTGTAATGATCTATTTTCGAGCTTTCTGTCGCTAGATTAGATTAATATTTTTTGACAGTTGTAATAGTTTTAAATCTTACAATTTCCGATTGTTTCTAAATGTACATCGACATTGTCACAATTTTTTACATACGAACTAAAAATAATGACAAGAGTATTTTTGATTCAATGTACGAAAATTACCTTAAAGTCGACATTTACGTATGCAATTTTGATTTGATTATTATTAAGCACTTATATATAAATTAGAGAGGAGATAAAAATGGAATGATGTCAATTTGGAAGAAATTTCCGAATTATAAAATCTGATATTCCTCTTTGTTAGAAAAATAAAAGTTTTCAATCGATTCATTCTACTTGATAATGAGTCTTGAATATCGAAATATTATACTTCAGTGACTATAGATAATATCATAGAAAGAATACATGTTATGATCAACATGTAAAGATAAAAAGAGCACAAAGTGGTTGAAAAAAAAACAAAATTTACGATGAAAGTGAGGAGTTAGAAATAGAAATAGACGATCGATGGTAAGAAAAGTTATTGATTGGAAAACTGATTATATAGGAAGGCCTAGGAAGAAACTTATGGGTAGCTGAAAGAGAGATATAAGACATACATATATACAATATGGCGTCGTTCTGTGTCATCGTTTCCATTATTTCGAAATTAATTGTTATTAATTGCATTCGTTATCGGTTTTAGGCAATTTATGAATTTACGGTGAAAGTGAGGAGTTAGAAATGGAAATGGATCACGATGGACAATGAAAATTATTGATTGGAAACCTGATTATATAAGAAGGCCTAGGAAGAATCCCACGGGCTTCGTCCATTTACTACTTGGAAATTCAAAACTGAATTTCAAAAACTGAAATTCAAGAACTGAAGTCACATGAACATTGTTTTCGTCGAATGTTCGGTGAACGGGCTCACAATTACCTGCAAACTGATTCTCTGTTCTATCGTAATGTTTTGTTTAGTGATTAGGCTCGTTTTTGGCTTAACAGGTAAGTTATTAAGTAAAATTGCCGCATTTGGAGTGAAACCCATAGTTAAGCCCGTTACATCCAGAAAAATGCACTGTATGATGCTGATTGCACACTAATGGCATCATTTATTTCGAAATGTAACTGGAGAGTGCGTTATTGTCAATGGTATACGTTACAGAACGATGATAAATGATGATAAATAATTCGATGATACAATAGAACATACGATAGATTCATTCTCTTGTAATATGTATTTCTTATGAGAGTGTAGTATTTGTTCGAAATTGAAATACAATAATACCCCGACTTACGTGAACTCGAAGTTACGTGGTTTTTGATTTTCCTCTTCCGCTTCGTCCCTCATCGCACACGTGTCATCAGTGTTTCTCTTGCTGTGATACGGCTGGACGTTTTTCGTTAAAATTATTTTGTTTTATGTTTTTTTAAATCTTTAAAAAAACTATGTCGTTCAAACGAAATAAATCTGATTCTCCTATATCTAGTAAGAAAAAAAAACGTTATTTCTGGAATGTAAACTTAATATTATCAAGGATTTTAATAGTAGAATGGAAATTTGTGAACTGGCAAAGAAGTTTGAGCTACCAGAATCCACAGTAAGAAAAATCATAAAAGATAGAGAAAGAATCCTCGAAGCTGTAAAAAATGCTCGATTTTTGATTTCAAGCATAATTCGTAAACGTCATGGTATTATTGCTGAGATGAAAACAACGAAGAGATGAAAATTCCACCATTAAAGCACATGGCAATCGCAAGCTTGACAGAAGCTCTCGGCTTAATCGAAAAAGACTTACAAATATTAAAAAACATAAACTCGGACGAAGAACGCATTATAGTTACAAAGAAGGAAATAAAAAAAATATTAACTTGCGAGAAGAAATTCTGCGTGAAAAAAGAAGACATCGTGTCGTCAGACGAGTATCGGGTTTGATAGATTTTATGAAGCCATCGAAATAACTTCGTCTTAGGTATTTTTTTTTAATATTTTGTATTGATATGTATAAAGAACTACAACTTTATTAAATATTTTTCTTCTAAACTAGTGTTTTTGTTAGTCCTTGGTCCCAATTAAACAAAATTTAATGTATTTCTATGCAAAGTTGTACCTCGACTTACGCGATTTTCGTCGGTCCCACCTATCGCATAATTTCGGGGTATTACTGTAATATAATTAAAAATATTTCAATAAACTCTCTTAATGTATTGTAATTAACACAAGCTTAACTTTACTATATTGAAATATAAATATATTGAACATCGCAAATTGTATTTTTTTTCTAAAAATTATCGACGAATATACATTTTATTTGAAAATATTTGCAGAAAATTATTAAATAAACGAAACACAGATATTTTTCTCAAACAATAACTCGTACAAAATAATTTTTCAGTCGAATGAAAAACTTTAAATGAACGAACAGAATATGAGATATTCTGTTAAAATAAATTATGAATAAAAAAAAAAACATTTAGGTAGACAAACGTCGACGTTCGATCCGGTTAACTCGTTTTTAAAGGCGATGATCAGTGAAAAATCCATTTTCTCGCGAATTTTATTGTCGATAAATGGATTCCTCACATTCTGATTGTCAAGCACGATGGCGTATAATTTATTAATCACACATAATTAAAAAAAGATCATTGATCGGAGAACCTTAGACGTCGAAATAAATTTTGAGAACTTCGTACGGACTACTTAAAACTTTTCAGTGACTTAAAGAAGTACTCGAGCGCTTACCCGTGGGAGTGATGACTCTTGTCTCTTGAATAAAATGTATATATTATATCCAAGGTTCATGTTAATGTACATATTGTTGGAGAATTTTCGGGACTGCTTCGCAATGTTTAGCTAGTGGAATTCCAAATCTTCCACGAAAGCGAATCTCTTACCGGATAAGTTAATAGAGCAGTTTACCCACGAAACATCAGATTTCTAACGGCACATACAAAAACAGTCTGCAAAACTGAGCCTTAGCATTGAATTTTATACAAAATAACTATAATTCACTCATTTTTAGAATTACAACATTGATTGTAGAAAATAAAAAGAATGCAAAAATAAAATAATTAAAGACATTTCAGTGTTTTGTATGGATGTTGTTTGCTTTAATAATGGCTTGCATTCTAACTGGAATTCGTATATTTTTTTTAGTAAAATATGTATTTGTATTCTTCTATATTTAATTCATTTTATTTTTTAAACCTATTTTTTTAATAAATAGAATCTTTTAATCTCATTAATTTCAATCCACGCATTCCCAATAGGATTTCAATTCGGAGATTAGAAAAAAGGATCCAAAAGTTTTGATAAAATACGTAGTAGGTGTTTTTTTTTAATTAAATTACATTAAATATTCTTTGAATTAAAATCTTGTTAAAAATAATAAATCTGAAGTTTGTTTAAATTTTTAATAAATTTTTCAAGTTATCTTTTAAAATTTGAAAATATTTAATTTTGTTCATTTAGATATCTTTGAATTCCGTGTCTCCATTTCTATTTGTCCCCACACGCTCCATTAGTCCAACGAAACTTCTACTAAAAAATTTCATTTTTCTCGTTGTATTCAGTGTTTTACTGTTTTTATAGATCATTTGTCTATGATAAACTATTATCGGCAACAGATAAATTATTATAATTTTCGTCTCATCTGAGACAATTACATAGATGTTCATTGTTCTTCTTAAATACGAGGGTGGTCCCAGAAGTACCCGACCCAACAAAGAAAACACAAACATTTTGGAAAAAAATGTATTTATTTCTTAACATAATCTCCTTTCAGCTCTATACACTTTTCCCAGCGATGTTCAATAAGTTCGATACCCTTTTTATAATAACAACTGAATTGCTCCTCAAAATACCCATTAACTGCCGACATCACTTCTTCATCGTTGGGAAATCTTTGACCGCTGAGCCATTTTTTCAAGTTTGGGAACAGAAAATAATCCGAGGGGGCTAAATCTGGCGAATAGGGTGCATGAGGTAGCGTTTCAAACTTTAATTCATTAATTTTGGCCATTGCAATAACGGATTTGTGAGTTGGTGCATTGTCTAGCCAAATGCGGCCGTTTTTGTTTGATTTCTTCGCTCGAACGTTGCAATAAGTTCGCATAATACTCGCCGTTGATAGTTTTTCCTTTTTCAAGATAGTCAATGAAAATTATCCCACGCGCATCTCAAAAAACTGACGCCAGATGAAACGGTCTTCGTCTTCTTTGGAGCCGGTTCTCCCTTTTCAGTCCATTGTTTTGATTGTTCTTTTGTCTCGGGTGTGAAGTGATTGACCCATGTTTATGTTTATTCATCCATGGTTATGAAACGGCGCAAAAATTCTGCATTGTTGCTGTGAAACTTCGCTAAACACTCACTTGAAACATCTTTACGACACTGTTTTTGCTCGAGTGTAAGCAAACGCGGCACCCATCTTGCACACAGCTTTCTCATGTCCAAATTTTCAGATAATATGCGATGTACCGCACTTTTTCAAATGCCTACTATGTCTGCTAGTTCGCGCACTTTCAGTCGACGATCATCCAGTACCGCTTTGTGGATTTTCTTCACCGTTTCTGGAGTCGTCACCTCGTTTGGTCGACCACTGCGATGCTCGTCTTGGCAGCTCGTACGGCCTCGTTTAAACTCTGTTACCCGATATTTCACTGTTGTAAACGAAGGAGCAGAAAGTTAAGTACAAAAAGCTAACGTCCGATAAGGGTTAAATACCAATCTATTGTCACGTACATTTTTAGTATATAAGATATTGATTTTTTTGTAATTTCTGACTTGCAATGCACATGCAAGTCAATTGTTGTACAAAAGATAAATACACTCATTATTGAAATCTTAAATTCGTTTCTTTTTTAATTTTTTAAATCGAAAAAACTTAATTTTATATGTCGCAGACATTTAATGCGCAGTACACAAAACCCTATTTGTATGTCTCCGGCATTTCACATACGGGTAGTAAAAAAACAAACATATTTTTATGTCTCCGGACGTTAATGTATTAAGATAAAAAGGCGTCGAGGTTTCTTCTTCCACGATATACGATCGATTCTCCTCCTCTATCTCTTTACCCGCTGATAACAGCCCGGAGTCATCCCGATTCTCCGACACGAATATATGGCCATTCTATTGTTCTTCACATAAACATTTTTAAGGGAGTATTCTAGTCTAGACGTACGAATTTTAGGTGTTTTTTCGGACGCTATAAAAAAAACCAACAAATATTTTTACTATCCATTTTATCAGTTATTTATTTACATTTAAGAGTATAAAAAGTATTATTAAAACAAAAATCAAAATTCAAAAAGGTACAGGCTGGCAAAGTGGGGACTTGAAAAAAGGTGTCTCCTGGTTGACGTGGTTCCAACCCTACCGGTCATCGGAAACAATTTTTTTAAAAATTATTGAAAAGAAGGTTGTAGTAGTATCTTCGCATAGGAAATTAAAAAATTTTTTTCACAAAATGGCGGCAGTGAGAAAAAACAGTCATTTTTTGCCCTATTTTTTCAACTTTCGGAATTTTTTAAAAATAGTAAAAAACAAAATTTTCAAAAAATCCTAACCGGGAGCAATCACTGTTTAATTGAGAAGCTCTGTACCAAATTTCAAGTAAATCGGTCCATTAAAACATGAGATATCACGTCAACCGTGTCGAAAAAAGTAGTTTCGAAAAAAACGCGTTTAAAGTTTGGAGTCGAGTTTAGACCGGATTCACAAAAATAGCTATAACTCCGAAAATAATTCGAATTTCGAAAAATCCTCTCAAGGATATGTTCTTAAAGGTCTAAACTTTGAAAATATGTAAAAAAAATCGATTTTTTAGAAATTCTAGACTAAAAAAACCTCTTTAAAAGAACAAAACCTTCGATCGTAAAATTCGTGGCTAAATAAAGATGTTATCGGGAACGAACAAACGATTTATTTGTTTAAAAAAAAATAAAAAATAATGTATATCGGCCGAAAGGACGTTTCATTTCTTCTTCTTGTTCTTCTTCATCCGCGCCTCTTTCGCTTCGCGCGCCTCGAGCAACGCGATCTCGTCGATCGGCGTGCTCTCCTCGACGATCACGCGACTGCGTTCCTTGATCTCGTTCCTGGACCGAACGGACGGATCCTCGATCTCCATCCCTTCCAGCAGCGCTGCGAAACAATCGGAATGAAACGACCGACGTTTACGGCCGTCGGTCGGTCCGTTTCACCACTCACAGACGTCCGGTTCGACGTCGAAATCGGCCGCGTACTGATGTCTCGTCACGTCGATCACGAATCTCGCGAACGTCTCCTAGGCTTCGAATCTCTTCTTCAGGTCCATCTTGAGCGTCGCTGTCTTGACGAGTAACTGCCACCTTTCGCTGATCAGCTCGAACACGCGTTTCGCTGCAAAAGACCATCGGATCGATAATATCCCTCGCGTTCACACTTACCGTCCAACTCCATCGGCTCGGGTGACGGTTCGGTTGCACAGGCACGGTTTGGGTTTCTTGGCGCGGACGACTGTTTCCTGAACGCGAACAACGCCGTCGAGTCCTGTACGTCACCTCGGCGTGCTCCTTCTTCTTGTGCAGCATCGCCGTGACATGATCGCGGCTCAAGGCCGCCAGCTCGACGAGTCTACGGATCGAAGTAGGAACTTTGGATAGGATTTAAAACGTCCAGAATTACTTAACGAATTAAGAAATAAGTACGTCATTCGGCCGTTTTAAAAACTAACAATAATTCATATACACGATTGACAAGAAAATAAAGAGAGCAGATTGTAAAACACGGGCTAGAATGAAATAAATAGAGTTAATTTGTTGGATATGCCCATAACTTGTCCATTTTCAAAAATACAAGGTTGAAATTTCTACTGTACTTAGGAAATATTATCATCAAATTGATAAAATATTCAAAATCCTTAACCGGGATACACAATTTGAACAGGATACGAACTTGTAGCTTAAATGGACAGGTACATAGTTACCTGTATTAATGAATTTATATTTTTAATGATATTTCACTCGTTTGAAGGTAAATCGATTGAAAATTTTATCGATGTATAGAAAATGTTGTTACAAAAACGATTAAAAATGAAAATCCAAAAATCGAATCAAGAATTTTAACGAGATTCGAACTAACACTCCTGTATTACAAATTTGAATTATTGATAATATCTTATTTATTTGAAAAGATATGAATGTAGAATGATAACAGTTGATATAAACCTTGATTAGAAATATTATAAAAAATTAAAATCATAATCCTAAATCTATAATCATGACTGGGGATTCGAACTGACACTGTTGCATTATAGCATTTATATTATTTGTTATATCTGTTTCACTTTAGAAGATGTAGACTTGGAATTTTAACATTAGATATAAATTATAATTGATGGTAATTTAAAAATTATGAAATTGTAAATAGTTGTTTAATATTTGAACAAGATTCGAACTAAAATCGTTGACATTAGATTATAGACGCAAGTTATGAAACCCCAATGATTGATTCACTTAAATAAACATCTGAAGGTTAAGTGAAGTCACCACCTTAAGAACAAATCCGCTGACTTGCAGATCCCACGAACTACTTATCCGAAGAACAAATTCGCTGACTTAACAAATCCCATGAAGGACAATTCGCTGACTTAACAGATTAATTAACTATATAAGCCTTACATAAATTAATTATATTCAGTATTATTCCTGCATTCAAAAGAATCATTAATAAACTCCACTTTGCAAATTGTTCAATCTTTCATTACACCAAAAACAAAACTGGCGCAGTCGGTAGGATTGATTCACACAACGTATATAGCATACGGTCTGTTTTCACACAGTTCAAAAGTGGAAAAACCTACAGATTTCTTCGAAAGAAATCAAAAATTGTTAAAGTGTACAAAAGTTTGAAGAAAAAAGTGAAAGTTTGGAGCGAGGACACACATCGCCAACCTCTAGACAACTTGAAGCAAGGACAAAATCGCCAACCTTCAAGCCACTTAGGACGAGGACAAAAATCGCCAACTCCTAAGAAACCTGAAGGACACAAATCGCCAAAGTCAGCTAGGTTAAGAAACAAGAAACAAAGAAATGAAAATTCGCAAATTGTAAGTCGAAAAATTTTTTCAAATCAAACAAATTTTCAATCGAAAACAATTCCCACAAATCAAACCTCCAACTAATTATAATCATAATTATAGTAACTTAGAATTATTTTTTTTTAAATAAAATAAACGTGACGGAGCTAAACAATTTAATTAGTGAACTAAATAAATTCAGTTTTCTCCTGAAACAAAAACATAAAACCAACATGCCAAATCAAGTAAATTATCAATTACTTCGATTACATATCGACATTATACCTTCAGTATGATGGAAACCTCATACCTTAAATTTGTTTATAGACAATTGCGAGAATTTAATTTCAACATTCTCACACTCGGAAGACCATGCACTTAATAATTTTTTATTAAGAGCAGTTATCAGTAAACTCATTGGTCGTGCTCAAAATTTGATAGGTTCTAGAATAGAATTATGCACTTGGTCGAGCATAAAATCAGCCCTTAATCTCAGTTTTGGAGATCAAAGAAATATAGATTGTTTGGTACAAGACTTGATAATTTTAAAACCATTTACAAACGAATCTATGTATTGTTTTGGTATGCGCTGTCAAAGATGCTAGAAGTTTAATTATTTCGAAATTGAATACTCTAAATTACACACAAGACGAAAAAATTATTTATTCACGTAACTATGACGACCTAGCATTAAAAACTTTTATTCGCGGACTAACCGGACAAATTCAAAATAACATCAAATTAAGTCAACCTGATAGTTTAGAAAAAGCGATGTCTCTACTTATCGAAGAAAAGAATTTTCTATATAGTCAACAAAAAAGCAACACATTGAACTTTCAGACATATCAACCCATCCCACGGTTTATTCCGACAAGACCACAACCAAATTTCCAATAATCGAATCCTCAACAATCCGCTTTCGAACAATTCAACTATCAAAGACCAATATACAGACCACAACCTTTCCAACAAATACAAAACACTCAATGGAGACCAAATAATAGTTTCCAAACACAACATCCATATCACAATCAAAAATCTAGTATGATTAGGAAAAACGAAGAATACATAAAACAAATCCAAAACCCAATAAAACAATATAGAGAAGAACCCATGGACACATCCTCGGGAAACACAAAACAATTCTCACATCCAACATATACCCAGAACAGACTATACAACCAACATATTGAAAACTCATTAGATCACGAATTTGAAAATCCTTTTCAAAATCAAAATATCGAAATTAACAATACACAATATGACGACACATACGATACCAACGATCACGAAATATATGATAACCAAATACCACAAAATGATTATAACAATGAGGAATTAAACGATCCTTATTACGCACCTCAGGAAACATATGAAAGTGAAATCCTAAATGTTGAAAATGTAAATTTTCCACGGGTAGAACCAAATGAACAAACCACCATATTAAATCTAAATTTAAATCAAACACATTTACCACATATATATATATATATATATATCGGAACTCAAAGCAAAATTTTTAATAGATACCGGTAGCTCACGTAGTATAATCACACCTGAATTAGCTTATAAATATTATAAAAATAAAATTACTAAAGAAAATTTTACAATAAAAACATCACATGATACCACATTTCATGACGAAATAATAAAAATACCAGTTTTCAAAATTTTTAATGTTAATCAAATTCATAAATTTTATCTTTTTGATTTCAACGAAACATATGACGGAATAATCGGTAGCGAATTACTCACACAATTAAAACTGACAGTAAATTTACATGACAAATTATTATCTTCAAAATTCGCACAAATACCAATCATTTATGAACCTGAAACAAATTTAAAGCCAGAATTAGAAGGTAACATCTCAATAGTAATACCCCCAAGAACGGAACAAGTAGTCAGATTACCAGTTAATCATAAAGAAGGCATAGGAATTTTAAAACATATTAAATTTACAGAAAATTTAGAAACACCCCAAGCTGTAGTTAATATTGAAAAATTATTTCACCATAACAACAATAGTAAATTCAAGCTCAAAATACATGAATTTAAAAATTAATCAACCTCTTGATATAGAAATAATAACAAACAATGACGTTAATTTTATAGGACAAACTAAAATTAATAATGAATATAATCAAACTCAATGTAATATGTCAAAAGTAGAATTAAATACTAATGCTGATGCACTTTCTCGCGTAAAAATTCATACTTTGAAAGCGAATCTTTAGTAAACAATCCAGGCGAAATTGATAAAGAAACTTTAGAATATCTGCGATCGCTTGCTAAAAATCCTCTCCAAAAATAATTCAACCCCTTCTACTAATAAAGTAAAAACCGAAAGTTAAAATTTTACCCGACATACAAATAAAACCCCTGACAGACAAACAAAATCCTGACACAACAATGTCAACACAACACACAACATATAATGAAACCTCAAACGATGAAATGTTAATACTAGATGAAATCATCAACAATAAACCAAATCAAATTCACGTACTTCCTCAGATATATAACAAATTAGATGTAATTCAGAACAATTATGAAAATCATAAAATTCTAACAGTCAAAATTCCCGATAAAGTTAATAATAATTTAATTCTGCAATTTCTTAAAGACTATACAATATCGGACAGAAAATACTTTATTCATTTCTATAATGATTCATTGTATAAAAACTTTAATAACATATATTTAAAACACTTTTCGGAAAAAGGCCCTAAACTAATACGATGTTTAATAAAATTAAATACCGTAGTAAATAAAGATGAACAAGTTTTCTTAATTAAAAATCATCATGAAGGCAAAATTAATCATAGAGGAATTTCTAAAACAATAAAATACCTCAAACAAAATAAGAAAAAAAGGCTTAATATACGGACTAGGAACTGTAATAAAATCAATTACAGGAAATCTTGACTAACACGACGCTGAAAATTACGATAAAACTATAACAATATTTCCAGAAAATCAAACCAAATTAGAATCGATAACTAATATACAAATGACTCTTTTACAAAATTCGATTGATAATTTTCAAAACAATACAAAAACAATTGTACAAAACCAAATAATCTATGACATCCTAGAAAAAAAAATTGAAATCGCTATAACATTTACAAAATTAAATACTCTACATAATTCAATAATAGAATCTAATGAACTTTTATACAAGGCAAAATTAATCATTCAATACTTAAAGTATGGTAAATTACCTTTTGAACTAACATTAGAAAATGCATTGTTTCTAGAAAAAACTGTTAATATCAAAAACTAATAAAAATAACGAAATCATTTTTATACCTATTGTCAAAAATAAAAATTATGATTATTACCATTTATACCCTTTACCAACAAAATAATAATACCTTCAGAGTAATCTTACCACGATCCAATTACCTAATCCTAAACGAGCAAAATGATGGACAACAAATGTAAAGAAATTAAAGAAGAAGAAGTCATCTGTCAAGAAATCGCCCCCGTGAAAATTAAAGAAACCATAAACTCAAGTGAAATAAATTTGTTAATATATTCTAAAATATAGTAAATTGTGAATTAGTACCAGTCGAAATCAACAGTGTAAAATTCAAAAGGAAAATTGAAAACAATAAATGGATAATAACAACCCCAGAAATTATAACAGCAGTGCAAAAGTGTAGTGTCAATAAAGACATCGTTCCAATGTAAATTTTAAATTTATATAAAATTGATTTAAGTAGTTAAACCATGTAAAAATGAATTGGAAATTTAAATAAAAACATTGTCAGAAAATCCAATCCATTTTTATAAATTCGATCCTTTGACGATAATATTGTATATTGTAATATTTATATATTTCCTGTATTACTGTATAATATATATATAATTGTTTAACTAAATTAAATAACAAGGAGGAAATCCAAACTCAAGCCGAATCAACAAATCCGGTGGACATTCCCCCGAATTCTTCTTTTTAAGGACGAAGGAGTCATGAAACCCCAATGATTTATTCACTTAAATAAACATCTGAAGGTTAAGTGAAGTCACCACCTTAAGAACAAATCCGCTGACTTGCAGATCCCACGAACTACTTATCCGAAGAACGAATTGCTGATTTAACAAATCCCACGAAGGACAATTCGCTGACTTAACAGATTAATTAACTATATAAGCCTTACATAAATTAATTATATTCAGTATTATTCTTGCATTCAAAAGAATCATTAATAAACTCCACTTTGCAAATTGTTCAATCTTTCATTACACCAAAAACAAAACTCGCAGGTAACTTGACAATTTTTTACCGTAGGTTGTTGATTGTGTGTGCTAGGTAGCATTATCTCTCTCTAACTACAAACACGCATATCATTCTCTGTCTTATACATAGTACAGCCGTTTAGTTATTGAAATTATTTTTTAAAAAAATTAATCAATTGATTATAAATGAATATTAACGATGTATAATGATTGTTAAACTTCTACGATAATCATATTACGTATATGAGTTATATATAATATATTAGAACTGAAGTCAATATTGAAAAATTCGTCATGGCAGGTCTGATGAGTTTAAAAAACCGACATGTAAAATCAATAATTTAGTGTGATTTCAAGTATTTTGAACATAAATTATCATAATTTTGATATAATTACGAATTATTGACAATTGTTGTAAATACAAAACTCGATTCTGTAATTTCTCCAGGGATAAACTGATTCTCTTTGAGAAATGAAAAAATATATTTCTGATACTAAATTTTATGTTCTTTCGAATGATCCGAACGAAAATTCCGTATCTCTGACATTTTTCTCTCAATTATGAATTTCGTTCGATGTCAACTTAACTAATATAACAATGTCGATACTTGTTGCTATAAACCAGAGCTGTCCAAACCGCGGCCCGCGAAGCATTTTTCCACAATACGTATATTTAATTCTAGTTGTCGATTATAATTGTGATTTTTCATTGTGTAAATGTAAATTCAATTTAAGTATTTGTAATTTTATTAATATTTGTATAGTAAGAAATTAAATAAAAAATAATAGACTGTTTGCACTTTTAACTGAGAAAAACATTTTTATATGGTCATTGCAAAGGTTTTAAAAGAAAGTTGCATCTATTCAAATCAACAACACGTACGGATCGATCAATTCGATCGTTTCGGCAATACCGTACAATTATCTCTGTCGATTCGAGTTTCTCGAATTTATCTCGAAACGATTGTAAACAATGCACTGCTATTCGAATCGAGTGTAAGAGAGGAGAGGAGCGCGCGGATCACCGGTCGAGGCCGCGTGGCTCTCCGCCCGGCCGATTATGCATCGTCCCGGTGAAACGTGTACTTATACTCTATTCTAATCGAACGATACTCGCGTGTAAACAATCGTACGATTCGATTGTGGGATACTCGTCAGAGCTGTACTAAATGTTTTCGTGTGAGATTCACGATATGGATTCGAAACCTAATGGGGATATTTACACTAGTCAACAATCATACAGTATTCACGGGCCATTACCACTCGTCTCACACGCTCTTACTCGAAAACTAATTTTTTTAGGTGGGGGAATTTGGCGATACGAGGGTGTGAGACGAGCGGTAATGGCCGTGAATACTGTATGAATGTTGACTAGTGTAAATACCCACGTCAGTGTGTGTTTTCACGTGCATCCGACTCACCGTATAGATTGATCAGGCTCTTGTACTGCGTCACCTTGTCCCGCACGGTCCATTTGTCGTCCTTCATGCCGTGCAACTGGACTTTGGCCGCCAACAGCATCGCGGATAAATATGGAATGCGGAGTGGATGAAACGACACGCACAGACGGACACGTAGTAGAGGAAATCTGTATAAATTCTTTAAAAAATTTATTAAAGTATCTCTTTAAAAATATTTAGTTTATCCGAATTTCTTTGTACAGTCAGAAGTATGTGATAGCTTTTGAAACTATGTGTGGAGAATATGAACGATGGTTCATCATTTTCCAATGCTAACAACCTGTTATTTTGTGTTATCTTGTCTTTTTAAAAGTCGCTTGTATACTATATTAATAATATATTATTATATTATTATATTAATATATTATTATATTAAATTATTTATATTATTATATTAATAATTTTTGAAGTGATTGATTTCTGTTAAATTCATTACAATTTGGATTCAAAATTGTCTTTATTTTTTTATTATTTTTTTCGTTTATGTACATTTAAAATTATTTATAACACTGCATGTAACGTCATGGCAAATTGAAATACGTACTAAAGAGAAATATGTTTTCTTTGTCAATAAGTTATTATTAAACATTAATAAAATTCATAGTATTGGGAAATAATCGATGTGTAAAAAAGTGATGTAGTGTCAAACCAATTGGGATATTTTATGTACGTTTTACGTGAAATATTATTCTAATTTATCATGAATTTCTGGACCAAAAAATCCGTACGAAATTATTATTTCGCATTGTAGAAACATGTTTTTCAATGCCACATCGTGCCTCCATACATATTTTTGTGGAAAATTGGTATAATTTCGTTTACAAGAGAAAAACACACGATTTCGCCTACGAGCGGTACGCAACCAGCCGTACACACGATTTGAAAATGAAAATTTGAAAAAAATTGCTTGAAAATTTGAATATTTTTTTTTGAAAATTTTGAAATTTTTTTTGAAAATTTTCAGAATCGAAGATCAAAAGTCGAAAATCGATAATCGAAGATCGATAATAGAATATTGAATCTAACCCAAATTTTGAAAATTTTGAAAATTTGAAAAATTTTAAAATTTTCAAAATTTTGAAAATTTTGAAAAAATTTTTTGAAAATTTTTTGAAAATTTTGAAAAATTTTTGAAAATTTTAAAAGTTTTTTGGAAAATTTTGAAAATTTTTTGAAAATTTTGAAAATTTTTTTAAAATTTTGAAAAATTTTGAAAATTTTTTTGTAAATTTTGAAAATGTTTTGGTAAATATTGAAAATTTTGAAAACTTTTTTAAAAATTTGAAAAATTTTGAAAATTTTTGAAAAATTTTGAAAATTTTTTTATGAAAAATTTTGAAAATTTTTTTGAAAATTTTGAAAATTTTTTGAAAAATTTTTTAATTTTTTTGAAAATTGTGAAAAAATTTTTGGTAAATACTGAAAATTTTGAAAATTTTTTTGAAAATTTTGAAAAAATTTTTGAAAATTTTGAAATATTTTTTGAAAATTTTTGGTAACTTTCGAACATTTTGAAAAAATTTTTGAAAAATTTTGAAAAATTTTGGTAAATATTGAAAATATTTGAAAATTTTGAAAAATTTTATTGAAAATTTTGAAACATTTTGAAAAAACGTTGAGAATTTTTTTGAAAATTTTGAAAATATTTTCGAAATTTTGAAAATTTTTTAAAATTTTGAAAATTTTGAATTTTTTTGAAAATTTTGAGTTTTGAAAATTTTTTGAAAATTTGAAAAATTTTTGGTAATTGAAAATTTTTGAAAAATTTGAAAAATTTTTATTGAAAATTTTGAAAAAAATTTTTGAAAATTTTGAAAAATTTTCAAAATTTTTTTTGAAAATTTTGTAAAATTTTGAAAAATTTTTTTGAAAATTTTGAAAAATTTTTGAAAATTTTGAAAAATTTTGAAAATTTTTTTTGAAAATTTTGAAAATATTTTTTGAATAATTTGAAAAAAATTTTTTGAAAATTTTTTTGAAAATTTTGTCCGTCGTTCCAACATTTCTCTGGAAACGTTCACTAGCTCAGGTCACCCTGTTTGCTCTTGCTCCGGACGTGGCTGTTTTCTCCCAGACAGCGGGTTCCGATGGACGGGCAATGGCTCGAGTCCGATATCGACGGTGTTGTTACGCGGTGTTATATGGCCGGTCGGTGACCTCGGCTTTCTCCCTGCCGAGGTGACGGCTCGCGTCGTACGCGTCACGTTTCCAGCCGTCGCCCATATCTAGGGGACTCGTGACGGTGCTCGTCTCCACCGTGTACACATGTAGCTTATTTGTTCAGCTCGACGTTTCCGTTCCGTCGGGCGATCATCGGGATAAACATATAACTGGATTTTTCTTTAATCAAAAATTCCAAAATCCATTGACAGACACAAAATTCAATTTTGAAGAACATTTATAACGACAAAAAGCTGAATTTGATAAATATTTTCCAGTAATAATTTCAAACAAAATTGTCGAAGCTTCCAAAATCACACTTGAAAAGAGACTAAGACAAAATGTATGAAATGTTCACGGCTATGCACATCATTAAACAGTTTCCAATTCTGGAAATAATTGAAATAAAATTACTGTATCACTCGATGAGAAATATTTTATTAGAAATAGTTTTGTAATATTCAAAACGTATTGATACGGTTCTGGATATTTGTCAAATTCGACTGTCTTGACCATAAATGATTCTATTGTAAAATTCCAGTTTTTGTACAATCGAGAAAAAAATATTAGAGGTAGAAAAATTTGAACAATGCCATTAAAATGGACATAAAATTTCCTACTAACAACTGTTATACAAAATTTCTTAACGTTTTTTAATACGACCCTGCGATTTTTCAAAAGTCACTATGGCTTAAAATAGGTGATTTTACAAATGTTTGATTTTTCAAAATTGTGGGGAAAATATTGGGGATAGAAAATGTTCGTTTATGTCAATCGATGTTTGATTTTTCAAAATTGTGGGGAAAATATTGGGGATAGAAAATGTTCGTTTATGTCAATCGAAAGGGCCTAAAATTTACTATTAAAAACTGTTATGAAAATTTCTTAAAAAAATTTAATACGACCCTGACGACTTTTCAAAAATCACTATGTTTTAAAATAGTTGATTTTACAGATGTTTCGTTTTTTTAAAATTGTGGAACAAATATTGGGGATAGAAAATTTTAGTTTATGTCAATCGAAAGGACATAAAATTTACTGAATGGGATAATAAACTAAAAACTGCTATATAAATTCATTAAAAAAATTTAATACAATTCTGGTGATTTTTCAAAAATCACTGATTTAAAATAAGTGGTTTCTCAGATGTTTGGTTTTTCAAAATTGCGGGGAAAATATCGGAAATAGAAAAATTTCGTTTATTAATTCTATAAAAACGAAATCTTTTTCTCAAAAAAGACACAAAATCTTTTCGTTTTTTTTTTTATACAATTTTATGAAAAAGTTTCTGCTATATTTTGACCCCACCACCTGTTACATTTTACAAAATTGCATATATATATATATATATATATATATGCTGTTTTATAGAGTCTTTCGACGCTTTCCGCTCTTCACACCTTTCGACCGTTATTTTTTTCACAAGATGAAGTCGTCAGGCCTTCAGGCTCAACCCTGGAAAATGAAAAACTCTCCGACTGGGAATCGAACGCAAGCACCCGCGTTAATGCAAACCACTGTGCTACACAGTTGATATTATTATTAGTTACTATTATTGTTTTTTCATTACTATTTATACTACTTCCTTTATTATTATTTTTTAAAATTATTGTTCTTGTTTTTATTCCTTTTTTCAAAACTACTAATACATCTTCCTCCTCCTCTTCTTCTTACAATTTATTATTATTATTAATTACCATTTAAACAACTTCTTCCATTCTATTATTCCTAATATTAATAATTGTAATTTTTCTTACACTATAAACAATATCAATCATTTTTATTTTTGTTCCTAATACTCATAATATTAACAATTACTTTCATTATTAATAACAATAATATTTCCCCTCCGCATTATACTTCTTCCTGTTCACTAATATAATTCTTATTGTAATTATTATTACTTTTTCTTCTTTCCATTCATTACTATAATCGTTAACAATCATTTATATTAATAACAACAACATTCTTCCATTACTAATAACAATAAGAATACTAAGAAGCAATATTAACAAATATAAATATATCAATGTAATAGAAATAAACATTTCCAATAAAAAATTCTTTATTCGTCACATAACATACACATCATAATACAATAATAAATCAATAATAACACTAAACAGTTAAAAAAATATCATAAATATGTTCAAAATCGATAATATAAAATAATTATAGATATCGTTTAGAACAAATTCCTAAATATAATTATATTCAAACTTTAACAATTCATATAATTGCATTAAACATTTAAACGAAATTCTTAAAAATACTTCACTGCAACAAGCAAAGTTTCGAATCATTTATAAAGTTGTATGTATGTGCTGTATATTTAGTGTGTGTGTGTGTGACATTTATTTGATATATATGTGTGTACATGTGATATGTGTGTTAATGTTGTATGTATGTGTGTGTGTATGATATATATATATATATATATATATATATGGTGTGTGTGTGTCTGTATGTAGTGTGTGAATGATGTGTGTGTGGTATGACTATTTTGTGTTTACATATCGTGTTAATTATATTAAGTGTTTACATATCGTGGATCTTTGACGCTCGTGGACGGATCAGTACTCTTTTTTATTTGTAAACGAGACTAGTATGATCGGTATAGACCCACGGACGTGTTAAAAAAGTCACATCGTCGCAAACACGAGCGGAAGTCGAGAATACGTCCGGAGATTCCAACGGCCGATCAAGACAGTATCGGACAGATGGTGCAAATAATGCAAAAACTCGATTGCTACTGACACGAAAAATCGAGTTCATGCACATAAAAGAATTCAGTGTTACTGTTGTTGCTGTTATAATTTCAATTTCTCAATTAAATTGCGAAAATGTATGATTTTATAAAGGGTAATGCAGAAATGGTACAGATGGGGTAGAATGAAAAATTGGTGAAGAGTAATAGAATGATTGCTGGAAGAAAAAATCGTACTATCATTGATTTAGATCGAGATAAAGAATAGAAATTATTTTCATAAAAAGTATTATTTTTATTTTAATATTTTATTGAAGTTTTGTAAATTTAATTTGAAAAAAATCGATTGGAGATAATTTGGATCAAAACAAAAATTGAAAAAAGTTTATACAAACAATTCTAAAAAGGTATATAAAAAAATCATATATATATATAGAGAGAAAGAGAGATAGAGATCTCTCTTTGCCAGATTAATGTATATATTTTTTTATTTAAAGATGGATTTGTTGTTTTTTTTTTGAGTCTATGAAATATCTTTGTATTATTGACAGAGATAAAGTGCTTTATTGATTGGAGTACGATTTTTTGATTATTTTTATTTGCTTAATGGGTTTTCTGAACTTTGTTTCTTCATTCAATAGCTAGAGTTATAATGGATGGATAATTTATAAATAAACATCGGTGAAAAAATAGAAAAATTAGAGGGTTAATAATAATCAAGAAAAAGTTTTTCAGATCAACGAGATTGAAATATAAAGTTTCTTCAAGTCTTTCAAATGTTTCAACAATATTGACAGAGTTGAAATGCTTTTCTATGGGAGTACGGATTTTTTATGATTTTTTCTTTTGCTACTTCATGACTTATTCTACTCGGTTGTTTTATCCAACAGACAAAATTGGATGGACAATTAAATGAGTTAAATATTGAATAGTTCATCGTAAAATTGATTGAAAAATGAAAAAAGTATCAAAAGAATGATGGTTCATTTGTCAGACGAATAACTTTTTAAAAAAATATTTTTTTCTATGGGAGTACAGATTTTTTATAAATTTCAATTCAAAAATAATTCAAAACACTTATTTCTCTAAACTTTCAAAATATTTCTGTTTTACTGAAATACTTACAAAAGATTGTAGTATGGAATCAGTATATGTTTTATTTGACACGATGGTTTGTTAATCCTCGAATCGTTTACAAATAAAAAAAAATATCTAATACGAACGATACCCACATCTTACGAACGATCTAATTCGATTCTTACCGATTTATATTACATTTCTTTTCACTTACGTACCCAGAATTTCTTTTATGTTTTTAAAATTCTCTGAATTCCAGAAATAGAAAAGAAATTCTATATTTTTTCTACGATTTACATCGAAGGATTACTGTATTTAATTTTTACGTATGTACAAGAGTAAGTATATTTTAAAAATTATTCTTGTAATAATAAATAAATACACACACACGCATATATGTGTGTATTAATATAAATATGTATATATATATATACATTCATATATACATAAATCCGTCCCTCAATTTACACGGAGTATCCGTTCCACGTGGATTTGTTTTACGTGAACGAAAATCTCATAAATTGAGTCTGTCAGTACAATAGAAAAAATATTGGAAATAAAAGCTAGTAAAGTTGTAGAAGCTCATATTTATTTCACATAGCTTAACAAAAAAAATTACGTTTTAGGAAACAAAAGTAGATAAATTTTATTCGGTGTCACTATCGCTACTGTAATTCAAAACAATCAACCTTTTATATATTTATATCGTGCTTTTATACGTTCAAGTAAGAAATTGCGTCTGATATATAATAAATTCTATGAACAATTATATAAAATGAAATATATCTGACCGCGTATAAAAAGTGCTGCGTAAATCAATACCGCATAAAAAAAGTCCAAAGTAAATAGAGGTATAATTTGCGGCGTAAAAAACTCGTTTAAAAAAGTCCCGCGTAAATTGAGGGATTGTTGTACATACATACATACATACATAGGGTCTATTTTTCAAACGTAATAGAACTTTAAATTGAATCCCTATCGAAATTCCTATCTAACTTAAAAGAAACATCTTTATATATATATATATATATATATATATATATATATATATATATATATATATATATATATGTGCTAATAATGCTTCACATATACATATGTGTATGCATGTATATATAAGGTATGATAAAGAATGTTTTCAGGTTGGATATTATTTTCGATAAAGATTGAGTTTAAAGTTCTATCGCGCTTAAAACACCCTATATAAAATACATACAAAAATATATACAAACAATTCAAAAAGTACCAAATTAATAATATAAAGTTCTCTATCCAATCATTTTTTTTTAAAATAAAAAAACATTTATTATTTCTTATCATAACATTTCCAAATAAAATTCTATGAAACATAATTTTATCAAAAATGTCACAGTTGTATGTTATTTAAATTAAATTATCCACATAAAAGATATTTTATCGTTGCGTTGTCAGTGAATTCGGCATTGACATTTTTTTAAAAAAAATAACAAACTAATATGAAAATTCCTTTAAAAAAATCATTGAAAAAATTACTTTAAAAAAACATTTATGAAAATTACATTTAATTATTTTTTTTAATTTAGAAAAAAAATTAACAACTAAATTTGAATTCCATAGAAAGAGCATAGAAAACAACTCCTAAGGTCACTTTTATGATTTCAATGGACGTTGATAATTAATTGCATATTTAAGAAGATAAGCTGATTATAAAATAGTACAATTCAAATTTTTACATATATATATATTCAGAATGCAACTTTAGAATATTTTGATAATAATAAACTTCATTACAAAATGACACATACTAACAAAACTGTAGTTAGGACAGACAACATTCACATTTTGACTACATCTTATTCTTTATGAAAATAACTGTTATGTTTTTGAATATTAAAATCGACAGAATTTTATTATAAACTTTTTTTATAAACTATAAGGATTTGGATTTGATAATTAACGGGTATTCTTTAGAATTCGAAAATATTTTTTTTAGAAACAAATATATTTTATAATCATAACATAATCGATAAATAGATGACAAATGCGTTGTTAAAAACAAATATGTGGAAAAAGTATTTTCAAAAAAAGTTTGTAAGTTGAAATATTTTTTGTGAACCTAAACAAAGGCATATATATATATATATATATATATATATATATATATATGTATGTATGTATGTATATATGTACATAAACTTGGCACGTAAAGATTCTTTTAGTTTATTTTCTATAAAAACAATATAAGTTATTTTACCAGTTCTATACCAGAATATAAGGCTGTGAATATAGTCAGAGATATTTGAATTGAAAACTATTCTACTACATCAATTGTTGTTCATACTTTTGTGTATTATATTGAATATCGTCACAAAGATAAGCGCAAGAAAAGAGACAAAAAAAATTTGTAACAGAAAAGAAAATCTTTAAAAGTATTCAAACTGAGTTGTTCTTTTCAATGAATGCTTATTTATTCGTATTCTTTCCATGTCGTTTAAAATTCAATGAATCGATAAGAATTATTATTATTAAAGGGATAAATTTGCGGAACCAGCTGAAAGTTTAAATTGCGCGAAAGAAATTTTTATTTTATGAAGGGAATATGTTTCATTATTATTATGTCGTTTTGTTAATATCTGAAACACACATTTATTTCCTATCGGTGTTATTACATGTTGATAAATTTTGTAGTAGTTATATGTTTATAAAAATATCATTCAGATAGAAAAATATAAGGAATATGTTTAATTTATGAAAAATAGAATTTTATTTAAGTAATGAAAATGGAACTTTGATACGTTTTTTATATTATTGAATTTGGAATAGATACATGATATATTCTACTTCTAAACGTTATAAAAATTAATATTTAAAAATAAAATATTCAAAGCTTAAATATAAAAATATTTTATACTTAAAATGTCATTTTAAAATAGTTTATACAAAATTTATACTTCAAAGATAAAATAACATGTTTAACAAAAATACATTTATACAAATATTTTTAAATTTAATATAGTGATATTGGTAAAAAATAGATATTCTTTCAAATAATAACTTAAAATAATTCTTTATTTTTAATAGAAAAATATATATTAAATAATAAAAATAAATTTATATAATATATATCAATAAAAAACACAAGTTTATAGTTTTATCAAATATTATTAGTAGTATTATAATTTATATTATTTAATTATAATATATAAACTATTTTCATAGTTTATATAATTTAATTATACACTATTAATTTTGGAATTGTGATAAATTCAATTTTATAAAAATGAACTATCACTCTAATGTCATAATATACTAAAAAAAGTGTTCAATAAATATTTTATTATTCACTTTCTTTATTTATAAGCTGATGTACATTTCAATATTTCAATGAAAATACCACTCATCAAAGCACTACGTTATAACATATTGACCAATTCTTAAAAATTATTTATATATTATTTTTTTTAATTTTCTTATATTTAATAAAAAAAACCTTTTCTGAAACCTTAGAAAAAATGGATAATTATTTCATGCGCAATAAGACAATGTGAGTTGAAATCAAATTAGGTATAATGTTCAATTAGTAAATTCGTAAATGACATTTATTTAAAAAATAATAATTTATAAAAAAAAGTATTGCAATTCACAGTCTAAACAGTTAACATCTTTGAAAAAATTATATTTTTCTCTCAAAAAAAAAAATAACATATAGAAAAAAATACATATAACCAATTAATTCCTCATAATAATACTTGTTTGATTAAAAAGTAAAAAATAACAATTCTATAAATTATAAAAAAATAATAATAAAAATACTTCCTGGCAGTACCTTATAGTTAAGATCCTATACTCATAATAGAATGGAAATTCAACAAAAAGGAATTTGTTGGTATAATTTATTTAATTACTTAAAATTTTATATTAATAGTATACAGTACAAATGTAATATTATTTATTGAATTAAAAGAAAAGTAATAAGAAAAATAAGCAGTCCTTAAAAGAAGACTGCTTAATTATTATAAATAATATAAGATTGAATTATAATAAATAATATGATAATTAATTATAAAAATATATTTTAAAAATTTAAAAAAATAGTTATAAATTTACTCTAAAAACTCTATCACTAATATATACTATCTAAAAGTATTTTTTTTACAGAAATATTGTACTTCATAATAATTATAAAACAATTAGAATTACTCACAAAAATGACACTTAATGATATCATTTTTTTGTATTCGTGTAATTATTATTTTATATATAAAAAAATAATTTATATATAAAAGATTTACAGTAGCCCTTTTTTTAAAAAAGAATTATTCAATTCGTTATATAAAAACTACTTGGCGTAAAAATGTTCTACGAGTATAGAGGACTGTAAAGCTATTATTTCATATTACTTATATGGCTGTATTTAATTAATAATCACTCATTTTATAAATCATGCAATTTTTCTCGAATGTAATCAAGATTAAAACTAATTGAGCTTGTAGACTTTTTTAATAACAGACAAAGTATCTGTTAACAAAGTTTGTATTTTATTTATTAATAATTTTAATATGATTTCGTCTTAGAATTCAATTTAAAAAATAGATATATTTATTTTTTCAAAAAAAAAAATGTTCATAATAGATCTAAATAGTTTTTTTTTAAAAAAATATAATTGATTAAAATGTTGATAGTTTGAATTTATTAAAATATTACTAAGTATTTTTTTTCGATTCTGTGCTTTATTATTTTCTATAGACCGAATTACGACAATATAAATAGCAAACAAAAATTAATTTTAATATTTCCAGCTATAATATTATACATATTTTTATTTTAATATTTAGAAAATCATTTCCGAGTATTTTATTTGTCAAATAAACTCATTATACGATTCAAACATCAATAATCATATATAATTCTGTATCATAGATATGATCTTAATAACCACTAAATATCATAAAGAAATGAAGATACATTCTCTGAATACTAATTCAACTTTATACTCAAACATAGTTATTATTCTAAACATCGATTTTACATTTTCGAAAATTACACCATTCGTGCACATTGTGCGAAAATGGTAAATATTTAGTAAATACGATAATAAAAAAATTCAAATAAAAAGAAAGTAACATAAAAACCAGACATAAAACGGCTTATATTCTGTCGGTGTCATAAAAAATAATAATTAATTCTCATTTTGGGTAACGTCTGTGAGAGTTTCGAATACCTCAAACGATCCATGGATTATTGTTTAAATGGCATTGTTCTTTTCATACGAAAACGACGACCGAGAGACAACAAAAAAAATTTTTTTTTAATTGAATTTAAAAAAAATTTGATTTAAAGAATTTAATTGTGTCGATACTAAATTTTTATGAGCGAACTTAAAACGAATGGAGACATCAAAATTTAATCGGACTACTATGTAGTCTCTACCACTATCAAGAAACTACAATAAAATCTAAATATATGTATGCGTCAAGGATGCTTATAAAAATATTCGAATTTCCCAACCAAGCTAATATTATGTTGTCAAGTATCTCCCTTCCGCTTTTTTGCTCTTTTTTTTGCTTTTTTTTTGCTTTGTACATAGCCGCGAAATTCAAAAGACAAAAAGGCGGAAGGGAGATATTTGACAACCTAATATCTAGTAAATGAAAAGGGAAACGAGCAACATAATATAATATAATCATTTTTTCTAATTTTGTAATGATTTTTATAAGACGATTTTCTTTACACTAATGATTTATAATAGATTTAATCGAAAAAATGAGTCTGTATGAAATTTCATACCGAACTTAAAAAGATAATAACAGAAACAGTTCAATTTTTTTAAATGGCTTTTGGAGAAAAAACTCTGAAGTTGACTGCATGTTTTAAATATTTCGAGCACTTTTAAAAGGCAGATCTTAAATCGAAGACAATGAATTACCAAGATAGATCTTTAGCTTCCACCGCTAATGAAAATATTATTAGAGTTAATGAGTTTACTTATGTTAATAAACTTCTGTAAAAGAGGTTTAAAAAATATGAATTTGCAAAATATTTGCCAAAAACTTACGGTTTGTTTTTTTATTGTATTTTAATTCGATTTGAAAATGTGTGTCCTATCTAATAGATTCCTAGAACTGCTATTATCGGTACAAAATTTTGAATAAAAGATATTTATTAGGAAATTCAATGGGCTTCAAGAATCTGTTTTAAATTCTAAATTTCATCCAGTGGTCCCAAAGATATTTGCCAAAAACTTACGGTTTGTTTTTTTATTGTATTTTAATTCAATTTGAAAAATGAGTGTCCAATCTAATGGATTCCTAGAACTGCTATTATCGGTACACAATTTTGAATAAAAGATATTTATTAGGAAATTCAATGGGCTTCAAGAATCTGTTTTAAATTCTAAATTTCATCCAGTGGTTCCAAAGATATTTGCCAAAAACTTACGGTTTGCTTTTTTATTGTATTTTAATTCAATTTGAAAAATGAGTGTCCAATCTAATGGATTCCTAGAACTGCTATTATCGGTACACAATTTTGAATAAAAGATATTTATTAGGAAATTCAATGGGCTTCAAGAATCTGTTTTAAATTCTAAATTTCATCCAGTGGTTCCAAAGATATTTGCCAAAAACTTACGGTTTGTTTTTTTATTGTATTTTAATTCAATTAAAAAATGATATTTATTAGGAAATTCAATGGGCTTCAAGAATCTGTTTTAAATTCTAAATTTCATCCAGTGGTTCCAAAGATATATGCCAAAAACTTACGGTGAGTATTGCGGGTATTTTAATTCAATTTGAAAAATGTGTGTCCTATGAAAAGGATTCCTAGAGCTGCTATTATTGGTACAAAATTTTGAAGAGAGAGAATGTTATTTTTTTTAATTATACACATAATATTACATACAATAATTTATATTAAATAAATAAATAGATAGATAGATATATGATTACTTGTTTTATGTTTTTCTTTTCATCGATAATAGGATGTGATAGCTCAAATGAAATTAAAGGGGAAAATAGAAAATAGTAAATAGTAAATGATACTTAACAAATAAATACATGCATAAATTCTTCAGTATCGTTTATGTTTATATATATATATATATATATATATATATATATACATGTACAGGTAACCCCCGTATAAAAGTTCCGTGTATCGTACACGTGTATTACGTTCCTAAAAATGTCGTGTTTAAGCAATTTTCATCAAAAGTATTACATATTAATATGTATTAAATAATATTTTCTTCATCAACAGTGTAATAGGCACCATTAACTGAGGGCGTTTTCTTTTTGACAAGATATCCTCTCATCCTCTGAACTTTCTTCAGCATTATCTTGAGCTTTCTATGCTTTACTTTTCGCAAAAAAAAATCTGTTATTTTGGATTGTTTGTTTTTAGCTATTAATAAAATCTATAATTTTTGTTCTAGCGAAATGAAATGTCCTTTGTAAAGGTATTTATTATTATTATTATTTCCGTCAGACATAGTTCAGGGCTACAAATTATTTTACAAAAATTAAAAACACACATTTCTAAAAAAAAGGTTGAATAATACGAATCCGAAAATTTTTAAAATATACTTAATAATAGTCCACGAACAAAATGGATTTTAAAATTCTACAGGCAAATTTAATACGACATACGAGGTGTGATCAAAAAATAAGGTGAATTTTTATTTTTTTCAAAGAATATTTATTTATTCATCAATTTTTATTTTGTCCCCTTCAAAGTAATCCCCCTTGGATATAATGCACTTGTGCCAACGCTTTTTCCAATCCTCAAAGCATTTCAAAAAATCATTTTTTGTGATCTTGTTCAGCTCCTCTTTCGATGCTGTCTTTATTTCCTCAATCGTTGCAAAACGCCGTCCTTTCATGGGCCTCTTCAGTTTCGGGAACAAGAAAAAGTCACATGGGGCCAGGTCTGGGGAATACGGTGCCTGCGGCATCATTAGTGTGTTGGTTTTAGCTAAAAATTCGCGCACAAGCAACGATGTGTGAGCAGGGGCGTTATCATGGTGCAAAAACCAATTTTTGTTCTTCCACAAATTCGGACGTTTCTGGCGGATTGCTTCGCGCAAATTGCGCATAACTTGCAGGTAATATTCCTTATTTACTGTTCTACCCTATGGCAAGAACTCATGATGCACCACGCCCCTGCAATCAAAGAAAACTGTAAGCAAAACCTTCACATTTGATCGAACTTGGCGTGCTTTTTTGGTCTTGGTGATCCGGAATGCCTCCACTGGGACGATTGAGTCTTAGTTTCGACGTCATAACCGTATACCCACGTTTCGTCACCTGTTATGACCCTGTCGAGTAAATCTGGGTCGTCGTTGACGTCATTCAATAGCTCTTGGGCGATGCTCATGCGACGGTTCTTTTGGTCGAAATCGAGCAATTTCGGAACAAACTTCGCTGACACACGTCTCATGTCTAAAACACCCGTTAAAATTGATTGGCACGAACCAAACGAGATGCCGATATCATCAGAAATTTCTCTAATGGTAATTCGACGATTCCCCAACACTATTTTCTTCACTTCTTCAACGTTCTCATCAGTTGTTGACGTGCTGGGGCGTCCAGAACGAGGTTCGTCGTCGGTGTCTTCTCGGCCTTCTTGGAAGAGTTTATACCACTTGTAAACATTTTTTTGGCTTAAAGTAGACTCTTCGTATGCCACTTTCAACATTTCAAGTGTTTTGGAGCACTTGATTCCATTTTTCACACAAAATTTAATGCAAACTCTTTGATCCATGATTTTCGACAGCGGAAAATCGTGGAGCCTGCAAAACACTTCTAACTTTTATGCCTCTCACCAACAAACTAAACATGCTACATAGCTGAAATTTGGAACATATATTCGAGACGAGTGTACCAACATAACCAAATAAAAAAATCGAAGATCGAACGGATGTAGCCCGCTAAATTTCAAAATTCACCTTACTTTTTGATCACACCTCGTACACTTTTCAATGGGATATCTTGTGGATTTACATTTAAAAGCTTTTATTTCGTTCCGTGTTGTACGGATATTTCCCTAATTTCGAATTTTGTTCTTTAATTCTCAAACCGTGCTGTATGAGGGTTTTCCCCAATTCTCGAACCGTGTTATAGAAATGCCGTGTTTATACGGTGGTTACCTGTATATTATATTTTTATCGATAACACCTCAACGATATGTTCCATAAATATTAAATGATGAAAAAAAATCCTCGAACGATGAGAAATAAAGTAAAATATGTAGTATATATTATATGAACGTGTTCCGATCTGATTTATTTTATTTTATTGAAATAAAGTCTATTATTATTGCTGCTGCTGGTATTGTTGTGATATAGATCACGCAATCTCTCGTCAATCTTCATGAAACAAAATATCTTATGTAGCTGATGTACTTACTTATGTATTATTTTCTCAACGATTTTATATATATATATATATATATATATATATATATATATATACATACATACATATACATACACACATATAAATAATTCATTTGTAAAGAAATATGATGATCGTAGTAATGAATAATTTAAAATAAGTTTACTTTCGATAACAGAAACGCTCTTTTATTGAAAACACACTGTGGTCCCTTATAGGACCGTATTCACTTGACAACAATGTTTGATCGATGATTTTATTATTCTTTTACCGATGTTGTTATTGTTCTTATTGTTGTTATTAATAATTCTCTTGCGTATAAAACACACATCGTCACAATTATTAACATCACTGTTACGAACAACACCTTCACTATTATTAAGTATAGCAACAATGACGATGATGTTGAATAACAGTGACGACGACGACGACAATAGTGTATAATCATCACGCGTGTTGTTGTTCTTGTTGTTGTTGTTTTTGATGTTGTTGTTAATGTCGTTTATCAACAAAAACTTAAGCCTTCTTTTCGGTCTTCTTTGGCAAAAGAACTGCCTGAATGTTCGGTACCACACCACCTTGAGCGATTGTTACGCCCGACAATAATTTGTTCAATTCCTCGTCATTACGGATAGCGAATTGTAAATGACGTGGGATGATACGGGTTTTCTTGTTGTCGCGTGCAGCATTACCCGCCAACTCGAGCACTTCGGCAGCAAGATATTCCATAATGGCCGCGAGATATACCGGCGCACCAGCTCCGACGCGTTCTGCATAATTGCCTTTGCGCAACAATCTATGTATACGACCGACAGGAAACTGAAGACCAGCACGACTCGAACGAGATTTCGCTTTACCCTTGACTTTACCGCCTTTACCACGACCAGACATCTTCGTCTAATATATCAGATTAAAAATATTGAAAACAAAACACGTTACGTAGCAACGTCCGACACGAATATAAGTCGCAAATATATATACTTAATGTTTATAACGCTCGAAAAGATTATTCTTTTTCCCACTGAAAAATAGAATAGAATAAATATTTATTGCTGTAATGTAGTACATGCTCCTGGGAGCATACAGTTTTAACATAGTTAGCCTACTATAAAATATTATGCTATTTACAATGAATTCTTATTTAGATTTTGTCGTAGTTAACTGTTTTTTGGTATTCACAGGAAAAATTTCAAAAAACCTGCATGTGTATTGTCTTGTTTTTTTCTTAATTTAAACTTAACTAAACTTAACTAACTTAATTAAACTTAACTAACTTAACTAGTGCTTTACTAACTTATCTAAACTTAACTAAGTCTAACTACTGTTGTTTATTATCACATCCACGCACAATCACTACCGCACTAGCACTGCACGTAGATATTGTTGTTTATATTTTTAACGTATTTTATTTATTTTGTCGAAGGTTTCTGCATTCGATAATGCATGTGTTTATATTGTTCACAGATACATCCCGCGTTGAGACGTGGTAGCTGGAGGGGGAGACAGTCCAGTGACTACGGAGGATCGTAAAATTTTGTTTTTGAGGGGAAGATTATGGCTTTAGATTTGGGTGAATAGTAGTTTGGCGGTTGTTCTAATGATCTGATTAATGGGTTCTCGTGGCGACGTGCTCTAGTCAGGTATTTTGTCGTCAAGGTTTTAATTGTGTCGGTAATACGCTCCACGCTTGTACGGGCGTGCAGGGTACTGATGGTGGTGTCCTTTGGCACACCCAAGATGTGTCTAAGGACCTTATTTTGGAATAGTTGTAATTTTCTGATGTGCGTCTTGGGCACCGTGCACCAGATCGGCACACCGTATAGGAGTGTCGACCTGATGCAGGCCTTATAGATGTGTACCTTTATGTTCACAGGGATGTCGGCGTGAAGTATCGGTTGTAACGAAAAGAAGGCTGCACGCGCCTTACGCAGGCGGTCCGTACAAGCTGGAACCAGTGTTAGTCTTTTGTCTAGTACCAGGCCTAGGTAGGTGATGCTGGCGACACCGGGGACAGGGGTGCCGTCGAATATTATGGTCGAGGGGCGTATGCGTGTCGATCGTGTGAAAGTTATGAGGTTTGTCTTGGCTTGGTTTATTTTGATTCTTTTTCTAACGTAGTATTTGCCAAGCTCGGTCAGTGCTGTCAGGAAAGTCTTTGGAATGGGTACTCCGTTTTTGGTGGGCGAGATCAGACAGGCATAGAGACAGGCGTAGAGCGCTAGGTCGACATTGCCGTTAAATTTGGGTAGGTCGGAAGTAAAGACGTTGTATAATACCGGGCCGAGGACAGAGCCTTGCGGAACACCGGCAGGTATGTTGTGTGGGGGGGAAGTTCTTCCGAGAGTGTCGACCACGAAGGTGCGTTCCGAGAGATAGTTTTGAATTAGTCTGAGTACGTGTAACGGTAGGTCAGTATTGATTAGCTTCACCAGGAGGGCGTCGTGCCAGACCGAATCGAAAGCTTTCTCGATATCGAGACAGACAACGACGGCCGACCTGGAGAGAGCCAGAGCGTGTTTGATTTTGTCGGTCACTCGGTGAAGTTGATCGGTAGTGTTGTGAGCAGCTTGGAAACCAAACTGCTCGAGCGGGATAGTTTTGTCTTTATTGATATGCTCTACGAGCCGCTTTTGAATAGCGCGCTCGTAGAGTTTACTGATAGTCGATAGTAGGCTAATCGGTCTATAGTTTGTCGGGTTGGAGGGGGTTTTCCCCGGCTTGGGAATGGGGGTGATCTTAGACTTTTTCCAGTCTGCGGGGAAATCACTGAGTCTAAGTGCAGATGTTAAAATTTTGGCGAGGGCCGTGATCGACTTTCTCGGGAGGTGTTTCATATGTGTATTAGTAATTCCGTCCGGTCCAGGTGCGGATCTGTTTTTTAATTTTTTAATATACTTGTGGAGTTCGTCGGGGGAAATTTTGTCGTCGGTTTTGGTATTCTGTGGTGGTATTTGTCTGAGTTTTTGACCTAGACTTGTGATTTTGTCGTATGTTTTAGGTTTCGGGAGCGATTCGCCAACGCGATGGGCCTTGGCGAATGACTCGGCGATCATGTTAATTTTGTCCTGGGGGTCTGTCACTACGTCACCGTCGTCGGTGAGGAGAGCAGGGATTTGGGAGGCTTTCCCTTTCATGCCTCGAACGAAATTCCACATCGTATTTCGGTCGAGGGTGATAGCTTTATTTATTGTCTTGTTCCAATGGTCTGTTTTCAATAGTTTCATATTATGTTGGATGTACGCTGTGAGTGTGTTTTTTTTCGGCGCGGAAGAGAGGGTTTCCCGTTCTCTGCCAGCGCCGACGGATCTGGTTGCGTAGTCTGACGGCGTCAAGTACTTCAGCGGTGGGCTTTACTTGGGGTTGAAGCTTTGGTGTTGTCATAGATATGTGTTTGTCGGAAGCTAGTTTGATTAAGTTTTGAAAATTTAATAATTGTTTATCTATCTGTTCGCAGGAGTCCAGATAGTCGGGGATTTGGAGGTTCAGGTTAAGCTCTCGTTTGAAAGCCTCCCAGTCTGCTCTCTTGAAGTCGAAGGTAGGTCGTAAGGGGATCGGTTTTATTTTTAATTGCAATTTAGTCACGACGGGGAGATGATCCGAGTCTGGTCCGTCGTGTATAACGTACGAGGAAGCTCGATACGTGGATATGTTTTTAGTAATTGTAAAATCGATTACCGACGGGGTGAGGCCCGTGTCGGGGTAGTGTGTCGGTTCGTCCGGAGCTATTAAGTCGTGTGTATGTATTTGTCTCCTCCTCGGCCCGTCATCAATCCATCCACCTGTTGTGTGAATGTGTCGCGCGTTTTCGTACGTCGCACGTGTGATGTGGTGTATATCGTGTGTTCGTTTCAAGACGCGACACAATGTTAATTTTCGAACAATCACAATAGTGGTGTAACTATCGAATTTGAAATGTAAAATTATCTCATATATAGGAATAAAAGAATGTATTGTATTATCGTGTGCGTGTGCAATGAGTAGTAGCGTTACAGATTATTATATGCGACCGATACGACACTTCATCTCCTTCGCTCGTATCGTATTGTGTATATTATAAATATTAACAAATTTTTTGGTAATTGTGCACAATCAGTGGCATTTTTTTCCCGCAGTTCATATGCGGAGCGGGGTACGGAATCGGATCTACAGTATTAGACGAACGTTGTATCGAGTCAGATGTAATTGTGGTCGTATGTTATATCATATAGAATTTTTGATTATATAGTTTTCGAAAACCGAAACGACGTGTGTATGTGTGTATTGATGCTGTATATAGTAATTTATTTCGGATATTATTGTAAATTATGTGCGATGTGATCATAAAAAGAAACTCGCGCGCGAAAATTTAAAGAATACAATATGGCGGCGTTGGCGTTGGCGTTGATGATGATGGACGGATTAAGAGAGAGAGTGTGGTGTAATGTTTGTAGTTTTAATTATTATTCAATATGATATGATTAATTTTTGTTTTGTTTTTTTCGCTAAAATATATTATATATGTATATAAATCCGTTATACGTTTTCAGTATGTATATACGTACTAACCTCGGTGCAAGAGGAGAAGAAGAAGATGCAGAACTCTACTCTTTACGAAGTGATATTTATCTCTCACAATCTACTACTAAGTGGAGACTCGAAACGACGATATGATGACCCGAGATTACCAGTGATTTTGAGTAACGAGAGTCCGCCGTCGCCGCCATCATCGCGATACCTTTACGGTGTGTGTGTGTGTGTTGGAGGAGGATCTATAGAAGAAAAAAAAGTAATATAATCTATATTAATTGCTGTATACAACGACAACGACGAAGCTGCAAAATAAAAAAGTGTGTTGTGCGGGCGGCGTGTGAATATAATTGACGCGCGTGTGGCGAAAAAGAAAAGATTTCTTTAAAACCAATATGGCGGATAATGATATGATATGATAATGGCCGCCGATATATATTTCGTGTGTACTAACTATTGACGGACGGATCCGAGATATCGATGATATGTGTAAATATCATTTACGTATTTATTGTGTTGTGGTTGTGCTACGTTATAATATTGCATATTATTTTTATTTATGTTCAAGTAAAAAATATATATATATAAAAGTGGTGTTGTAATATATTGTGAAATGTTTGAAAATGACAAATAAAAAAATCTCTACTAGTGAGTGAGTGCAAACGTTATTGGATTAAAATCACCAATCCGGGAGGAGGCATCAAGGTTAGAATCTTTCATATTATAATATTTTTTATATTTAATTATTTATTTATATATACGCATACATACATACATACATACATATGTAAAATAGTAGTCTATTACGAACGGTGTCGTTAATAATTGTTTTTTTTCCGTCATTGATGTTTATTTATTTTTAATAAAAGTAACAATTAACTTTCGTCGTCGTCGTTGTTGCCGAGTAGAATTATACGAATATTTGTCGACCGGGCGACTAAGATCGTGTGCGCGCACTCGTTTAACATATATAGCACTCTACGTATTTCACATCATCCCCGTGCGTATACGACGTCACTACGCGCATACGTGTATATGATGACTGAAAATTTTGTATTTTTACACATTTTATTTTCATTATTATTATTTATAATTTCGCTCAGACGCACTTACACTCGCACCACACTATTAATACACATGCATACATATATATATATATATATATATATATATATATGCATGCATGCATGCATGCACACAAACATGTACGCAAACATGCACGCATACATACATACATACATACATGCACGCAGGCACGCACGCATGCATACATACATGCACGCATACATACTTACATACATACATACAATACTAATTTTATGTATGTATATATATATATATATATATATATATATATATATATATATATATATATTCACGCACAAAATATGTAACTAGATAATGATATATATAAATAATTTTTTTTTTTTTTTATAATGAACACGACTTTTTTTCCGGATCGTAATTTTTTTAAGCACAAATACAGACATACATACTTGACTTTTTTACCGGATCGTAATTTTTTTACATCATTTTTATAAATAATTGTTTTGTTTTGTTGTTTTTTAAAAACACTTGAAAATTTTTTTACGAAAAAAAAAAAAGGCATACAAATAATATCATAATTTGAACATTTTTTCATTAATCTTAGCGCCTTAGTAATTATTTATTCCTTATCGATGACTGAAACAGTTATTACTAATTTATTATCAGCTATCCTTTATTTAGGTACTATATTAGTACACTGAGTTTGAGGAGGATTTGCTGTAGATAATGCAACCTTAACACGATTTTTTACCTTTCATTTTATCCTTCTTTTATTGTTTTAGCTTTAATAATTATTCACTTACTATTTTTGCATCAAACAGGATCTAATAATCCTTTAAGAATTGATCGAAATTATGATAAAATCCCATTCCACCCATATTTTTCATTGAAAGATTTAATTGATTTTCTAGTATTAGTAATACTTTTAACATTATTAACACTAATAAACCCTTATCTTCTGGGGGATCCTGATAATTTCACACCAGCAAATTCTTTAGTAACACCAGTCCATATCCAACCAGAATGATATTTTTTATTTGCTTACACTATCTTACGATCTATTCCCAACAAACTAGGAGGTGTAATTGCTCTTGTTATATCGATTGCAATTTTATTCTTCTTACCTTTGATTAAGTCAAACTTCAAAGGAATTCAATATTATCCTATTAATCAAATTATATTTTGAATTATGGTTAATATTTTAATTTTATTAACCTGAATTGGAGCTCGCCCTGCTGAAGATCCGTGTATTATTACAGGACAAATCTTAACTATTTTATATATTTCATCATTAATCCTTTAATTCTTACTATTTGAGACAAGATATTAAAAATTTAATTAATGAACTTGAATAAGTATATGCTTTGAAAGCATAATATACAAGTAAAATCTTCTATTAATTTTACTAAATTTATTTAATATAATAAATAAATTAATCAAAAAATTTTTAAACGTAAAAAAAGACTAAATAATTGAAAGACAAAAGTAAAAAACTTTTCCATGCACAATATATCATAACGATACTGAGGTAAAGTACCCCGAACTCAAATAAATAAAAATCTAATAAATCTTAATTTAATATAAAAAATAAAAGAAAAAACATCACTCCCAATCAATAATAAAATTAATAATATACTTATAAATAAAATTCTAGCATATTCAACCAAAAAAATCAAAGCAAACCCTCCTCTTCTATATTCAACATTAAACCCTGAAACTAATTCTGACTCTCTTTCAGCAAAATCGAAAGGAGTACGATTAGAAACAATCTAGAAATTAATAAAATAAAAGTCAACGATAACAGTGCAGAGAAAATGTCTAAACCGAACAACACCGCGTGCAAATGTGTTATAAACGATTGTTGTCCGCTCGTTCATTTGCACCGTTGTAGGCAGACGGAACCGTTGATCATCGACTTAACCGAAACGCCAATCATCAAAATAGAAATACCGGACGATCCGCCTATAAATGTACGCGATCCCGTGAGTCTCGGCATTTTAACCGCCGACGAAATGGACATGGTCAAGTATTTGGCACAGTATATTTTTCTGGCTATCAAAGATATCGAACGTTACGATGACACCGTAAGATATGTACAGATTTTTGATATCACGCTTCGACAAAACGAAACAGATAGAGCGATGATAACGAGAACGAAAAATATACAAAAGCGAATGAAATTTGTTTCGGACACGGTTTGGAAATACGTACGTACATTTTCGAATCCGTCGATATACAACGAACTGACGATATGCGTAAATGAAATAAATGAAAAAACTTATTCAAACAAATACGATGTAGAGTTTGTGAAGAACGCGTTCGAACAAATGTTGTATAATGAACAAGCGCTATGGACGCAAATATGTCGTGTAGACTCGTCCGACGGCGATAATCCTGCGGGATCTGCAGAGAACGCCGTATCATCGGACGATACACGTCAGAATAACAACGCGATCGTTCCTAAACCTACGACTTCTTCGTCGTCGACGTCGAACAATATCGAAATTCGAACGAACGGCGTCGATGATACGAGCCGACGATCGATTTTGAGATTATCCGAACAAGGAGTCGTTCGAGGCCCGACGACGTCCATATTCGATACGAAATCGACAGTAAACGTTCCCGCGGCAGACACGAACGAATCGTCCGGTAGATCGGTAGACTTTCTTAGAAACGATGTCGAATCTACGGACGTGGATAACGACCGGCCGATTAATCTGTGTACGAGACACGTCGAATGGAATTCTCAACAGTTCGAATCGAACGTAGCCAACGAAAGAAACCATCTAAATAATGCAACAGAACACTTAAATTCATTCGCATGTTCTCAAAATATGCCGATGATGTTACGACAGTCGCCGCCATTATTACCAATTAACAATCAGAATAAAACGTATGCAACGAAACTTTCTCATTCTGTCGAGAATATCTTATCAGAAACGTACGCAAATAAATACAAGTCACACGACACGCAATCGTATCAATTTAATAATCAGTCGAACACGTTTAACAATTCGGTCAGTCCGATTGCGCAGACAGACACGACGAGTAACATCGATCCTATCGGTCAAATATATCAACCCGTAAATGCTGTTTGGTCGAGAGGAGGCAATCGAATTGATTCCATCGATTCGGTCGATCGAGCAACCGTTGTTGCTCAAAGAAATTCGGTAGATAAACAACTCGATCGGTACAACGAAAACCATCTACTACTACTACCACCATCACTATCACCACCATCACTAACACCACCATTAACAAATCAGAGCAGTTCGATCGACGTAGAGATGAGGACTCGACCGAATCGTCCGGATCTAAACGAGCCAACAAACGTACCGAACCGAACGCAAATCGATTCGAGATATTTTAATGTAAACAGATTGTCGCATTGTTACCCAAGAACGAACATGAACAATTTCATAAAACACTCACAGAATCGAAACAGACTGCAGCAACATGTGCAGACACAGCAATCGTACATTTCTAGAGCCGCGAAACAAATTCCTACAAACGACAACGATACTGACATGCGACAGGTTCTTTTGTCGCACATGTATTCGTCTAATTCCATCTACGACGCGACGACGTGTTGGACGCGTTGTGTCGATGACGAAACTGTGCCAATCGAGAGACGTTATACATCGGACGAAACTCATTTCCAACGAGAAAATCCAAATCTCGCGTCGCATTATTCGCTTCATCCGAATGCCGATATTAGCCGTACGATTCCTACGAAAAGATCCTATACGACCGCATTCGTTGCAAATAAAAGAACAGCAGTGCCAATACAAGCGAATGTTGTTTCGTCGATGCAACAGTATTATTCTTCTCATCCGATGGCATACGATAATACCGAACCGTCATCGATCGTGCCCGATAACAATAACATCTGGGTTTTGAACAACGAAACGAAGTCGTCGTGTCAGTCCACACAATCCAATGTGGGCGATGGAGGACGATACGTGTCGACTGTACCAAAATATTTTACAGGACCGATAGTACAAAATTCTATAATCATAAGAACGGCCGATAGTCAAATTGAAAATAACGAAACGAACGCAAATAATAAAGATTCGACGTCGACTGACATTGTTCAATCGCAGATTCGAAAGACGGCAGCAGCGACTTATCACAAAAATAGATCCGATTTACATCACAACGACTTGAATCGGACTACGAACGATAGAAATATTACCGAATGTTACGTCAGTCAAGTTTTACTGACAAATTACAACGCCGAGAATGTAGCACCGACGATCAACTACGTCAGTGGTAGTGGTTCTTCACAGTTGACGACGACGAATAATCCGAACTCGATTCCTAACGAATTTCCGTTATCGGTGCCGACGTCGAGGCAGTCGAATTTACCAACGACAGGATTTGCAAATCATCATCCATCTCGAATTGTAATGGCACCGTCGACGACGCTTCATTCCGTGACATTCATTGCGACAGATCGATCCGAACAACATCGGCTCGTGCCTGGAAACGATCCGGCTCCTCAGGTATGTACAACGATATATGTACGTAAACACAATGGCTCGTAGCCAAAATCATCGTCGCATACATCTCATAGATTATTATTGGAATTTTCCTCCTTTAAAGAATGTTAGCGTATAGTTCAGCGTATCCGTATGCAGAACAAAAAATTCTTAAAAAATATTCGCACCAAAATTAACAGCAGAGAAAAAAAACTGACCGGGAAATTAAAACATCATTTATTTGTGTTCTTATAGATTTGTATTAAATTTTAATTCCCTAACCACTTACACTGGCAATTTACCAGCATATCCGAGTCGTCCAAAGTGATTCACAGCAAAATGTTAGAGAAACTGCTATTTAAATGTGCATAGTCTGTACGACTGGTGCCATCAAAAACTCATCGATTATCTTTTAATTTTATTTTATTGAAAAACGCTTCTAAAAATGATCCTACGCTATGAAATAGATATAGACTCTAGTTCAGGGGTCGGCAACCCTTTTTGTCCGCGGGTCAAAATCAACCAAAATGTGAGTATTAAAAAGACGTTTGGGTCAGAGATATTTTCGTATTAAAACAGTCTTTTAGTAAATAATAAGATATATTTTATTAAGAAAATAATTACAAACATAGTTGAATGAACTTTATTTATAAACGTTCTCTTCGATATCAATGGCTCCCCTGATGTTGAACTTGTGACGTCAATTTAGTCGAGTCTGGTTTATAGTTAGTCGTTTTAAGATGAATACAAGCATCTGAATTTTCGGTAGTTAACCTGTTCCTGTTCTTGCCTAATATAAATGTCATTTGTGAAAATATTCGCTCACATTTATAAGTTGAACCGAATGTGGACAAAATGGCAAAGCCGATTTTTTTCAAAGATGAAAAATGATGCTCAACATGTTGATTTCATGAGAAGATGATTATCTTCTATTTTTTCCGCAATTTCTTGGATTTATCCGTCCATAACGTTGAACTTTTAAAATCAATCATTTCTAAACTGAAATTGTCAATTTTTAGATATTGAAAATACTGCAAATTTAAAACATTTTCTTCTATTTCCTCGGGCTTTATTATAAATGTAAACATTTCTCCATGCTTCTTAAAACTTTGAAACCGACTTTCATATTCACTTTTAATGACGAAAATCCAACTTTCGAACATATTTAGATTGCTTTCATCGATATTTTCATTTTCATGGTCCCTTTTTAACAAGGGAAAGAAATGAACTTTTTTAGTTTTTATGTCAGTTTCAAATAATATCAGTTTTGAAGTAAAACTCTTCCATTCCTCATACATTTTCAAAATTGTGTGGTTATTTCCTTTGAAATCATTATAATGATTCATTATGTCTGTTAAGAACAAAAGTCTTAAAAACCATTGTTTATCATTGAGTTCGAGATCATTTTCACCGATTTCTTGAAGAAATATTTGTATATCATCAAAACACTGTACAAATCTATTAAGAACTTTGCCTCGACTTAACCATCGTATTTCAGAATGTAACAACAAATCTCCATATTTCGATTCAATTTCCTCCAAAAAAGCTTTAAAGCGCCTGTGTATTAATGCTGATCGTGCTATTGTCATGTTTACGATCTTAACAACCTTTTCCATTACATCCTTAAGTTGTAATAAATCCTTAAATAAATTGTCTTCATGTATGATACAATGAAACGATAAAAGTGAGCGGCCAAGTTCATTTTCCATTAGTTTTACAAATCCGACAGTTTTTCCTCTCATACTTGGAGCACCATCAGTTGTTATAGAAAACAATTTACTTTTTAAATCCAATATTTGCCCATTTTTGAAATTTGTAAACTCTTGTACTCGACGAAAAATATCAGTGCCTTTGGTCGTGTCATTTTTTGAAGCAAGAACGCATAATCCTTCATTGGCATTCGAGCTATTTATTGATGCAAATCTAATAATTATTGCAAGCCTACCAATACTATTTATATCGGTACTTTCATCGACTTCAATGCTAATTATGTCACAAGATAACAAATCATTTTTGACCTGTTCATCTATATTTTATTTTCAATACTTTATTTTCGGAACTAAAGTGGGTCACTTGAAATTATCAAATGGGTCACTCGGTGATCCGCGGGTCATAGGTTGCCGACGCCTGCTCTAGAGTTCATTTTAGAAATTTTTTTTGATTTTTTTTTTAAATTTTCTTTGAAAATTTGGAAGAAATTTTTAGGAGTTTTTTTTTTAAATTCTTTTGAAAATTTTGGAAAAAGTTTTAGGATCTATTCTGGAAAATTTTTTTCAAAATTATTTTGAAAAATTTCTTTGAAAATTATAAATAAACAATAATGATTTTTTATATAATATAATTGAAAATATAAAGTCGATTTTTCAAATGCAAACCTTGAAATAATATCTCGATGTATGAATAATAAATGGCTTGGGCCATTTTCCAAATAAATTTCTGATCATTTTATTAACTGGCTAATTTTCTGTTTACAAAATCTCAGTGATTTTAAATATATTAATGGAATTTTTGTAAGAAATGAAAAGATAACAGAATTGTAAATATTATAAGAGTTAACTCGATTTTTTTGGAAAATGAACTTGCGCTATTTTCAAAATAAACAGCTCATTTGTGAAAGGACGCGATAATTGAATTCTTTTTCAATGAAATCGAGTTTTCACTTTTCTTTTTTACTAATCAAAGCGAAAGTTTTACGTATGTAATATCGAACGATATATATGTTTTTAAAAAGAGAAAATGAAATGCGTTTGTTTTCATGCAAACAAATTAACACTAAACCTACCGACACTTCATGTATACTTATTCCTAACGTGAGCGGTCAAATGACTGCTGTATGTTTTATAAAAAAACATATACCTTAAAATAGAATGATATTTTAGCCAATTGGATAGTGAACAAAATATTTTCTTTTAGTTAGAAATGAATAATGTACATTTTATGCGTTTTCACTGCATTTTTTACCAATTATAGGATTTTTTACTGCACATTTTCACATACGTATTTTTTACATCTTATATGGATTGTGTTAGTCTTATTGACTTTACAATGTCTTATTTAACAAACTTTCCGTTCACATGAATCTATAGTTGTATTTGTTCTTGTTTTGATGAACCTTCTTTGCTTAGCTGTTGCTCTTTTTGATATTCGGTTACAAGATCTTCTGCCAATTGAAATAAAAATTCTTGCCTCGAAATTTCTTCGCCCGTCGTTTCTTTATACAAAATCCAAGCATTTATCCCGGCTAAATCTAAAATATTGAAAAATACCTGTAGAGGCCATCTTTGAGATTTAGATTTTACACTAAATTTTCAGGCCATTTGATCGGTTACATCTATACCGAATTTTATGCTATTGTATAATATAATTGTCTCTGCTATACGGGCATCACTTTTTTCAGTTTGAATAGATGAATGCATTGAACTGAGTATCAATACTTTTTTATTAAGCTTAGCTTTGTAAATTGTCAGAGTAGAATTGTTTGATCGATATAATATTGTTGAGAAGTGTGTCATACTATCCTTTGCCTGTCTCGCCAATTTTGGTTTAATTTATGTTTCCAATCGAAGATCGAACGAGCTTCATCCGTACGACATGCAGTGTTGTTAATCACTGTTCCATTGGTCAATTGTGGTAAAAGTAAGTGTGTACACACACGAATATGTGTGTGTGTGTGTGTGTAATTTTGTTTTCTATCAATACAAGTTTTTACCGTTTCGATGGTAAAGGTGATGATAAATAAATTTTGTTAATTTTTCTTGCAGGATAATTAAAACGATTAAACGGATTACATATCGGATAATATATCTTCTATTCGACGAATTTAAAAATATATCTTGCAAGTAAAAAAAATATATGAATTTTTCCATAAACTGACTACCGAGCCGCGACGAAATGTGTTTAATAGTAAATGATTTTAGTTTTAGGTTCAGACATTCGGACGAGGTTGGAATGAAGCGAAAGTGCAGTTTCATCGAAGTCGAGATATACTACGAAGTGTGCTGCGAGCAGACGCTCAACCTCGAGATCGAGTCGGTCGATTTTGTGGATCGAGAACGTACAATACATACCGAGATTGAACAAATTACAACAGATCAATCTATAAACTGGACGTTTGGACACGCAACTTGAAAAAGCAGTCAGAGCAAATGAAATCAGTCGTGTTCGCATTGCGTTTGTATTATATATTAATGCTCTCGTATTGTTGTTTGGATCGTATGTATTAACTATTGTATGTAAATGTACGTCATTGTACATGATAGATCGTACACAGTGTTTTTGAAAAAGAAATAAAATTGTCATATTTAAGACAAAAATTATATTCTGTCGAAAATACAAATATTTATTCAAAATATGTTACTTCTGTGTGAAAACAACGTTCATGTGTTTGTCGTATTTAATAGTATCGATAAATATCGACTGCTGTTTTATATTCAATTAACAGATTGAATAAAAACCAAAGTTATTGAAATCACGAACAACACTTGCCTCGAATTCACAATGAAATATCCTGCAATGAGAACTTTCTATACACCGTTATGATATGTCGAACTCCCTTGCCTGAACGGAACGTATCATCTATTACTCGTGTTATACGTGGGTTGCGAGTACAGGAAAATGTGAAATGGCCACGAAATCAGTGGTCCCTCGTCGCTTATTGAGGCGGTTATAAAGTAATGTCGAAATTTTCAGTAAGAAACAGCAGTCTTTAGTTTCAAGACTATAACTATTATTACCATATTTTATATACTGTTTATATTTTAAATAATAGGGTATCTAATCCTAGTTTTTTTATTAAATTTTAATAACTTCATGATATAAATTTTTATTAAATTTAAATTTTACCTTAAAGTATAATATCTTATTTTTTAAGAAAAATAATTAACTATAAAACAAATTTATTTTTATATTTTGTATAACCGCGGATGTTGGTCCAAAATTAACCCATAGTATTATTTGTTGTAAATTCTAAATTATTTTAATTATTAATATAAAATACTGCGAATAAAATTAATATTAATTCTTTAAGAAAAAAAATAATTCAAGCACAAACTTGCATATAAAATATAAAAATAATTTATTAGCCAAAATAATACTTTTATATCATTTAATATTTAATAAGGATATATTAATAAATATAAAGATTTATTTATATAAAATAAACATTTATAGTATTTCTCTTTTGTATTCAACTAATAATTAAAAAAAAATCAAAAAAAATAAAAATAAAACAATTATAATTAAGCTAATTAATTCTTAAAAATTAATTCACGAAAAATAATTATTCAACAGAAAAATTCAATCCTTAAATTAATTATTTTTTTTTAAATAAAGATAAAAATCAATATAGTTAAATATAACATTTTTTATTTTTTATAATAATTTTTATTTAACTAACAATATTTAACTTTTATTTTTTCTCAGAAACGTCATTTTATTATTTAATATATTAAAAATAAGTATATTATTTAAAAAATATGTATGAACTTTATCTTATTGCATAATTTTTTTTAGTAATAAATATATATGTATATTAATAAAGTTATATATATGATGTATTTATTAATGAATAAATAAACTTTTTTATTCACTATTTTATATATTTAATTATATATTTAAATATCTACTTTTTAAAATATATAGAATTATACAATATATATATATATATATATATATATATATATATATATATATATATATAAATCCTAATATTTAGTATTATATATATATATATATATATATATATAAATACAACAATAAAGTGTCTGAGATAAAGAATATCTCAATAGCGTATATGTGACATTATCACCTTCATTATATATTTAATGGAATTAAACTATCTCTTAAAACATCAAAAGTTTTTGTACATCATGTACTAAAATGTAAAAAGATAAGTTAAATAAGCTAATGGGTTCATACCCCATATGTAAAGGTTTAAATCCTTTTTTTAAAATTTTACTTAATTTTTCAAAATTAGTTTTGGTTATTTGTTTAATTAGAGGAACTTTTATTACTATTTATTTTAACTCTTGATTAGGAGATCGGATAGGATTTAAAAATTAATTTATTGTGCTTTATTCCCCTTATAAGTACAATTAACAATTTAATTTCTAATGAATCAGCTCTAAAATATTTTTAGCTCAAGCATTAGCCTCTTCTATTTTATTATTTTATATTAGTATATCTTTAGAAAGAACTTTTTTTTTAAAAAAATAATATTACTCAAATTATATTAAATTCAGCTTTATCATTAAAATTAGGTTCAGCTTCTTTTCATTTTTGATTTCCAAGAGTTATAGAAGGTTTAATTGATTTAATAGTCTTATTTTAATAACAATAAAAAAATTGCCCCTCTTATTCTTATTCATTATAATAATTTCCCATTACTTATTTATATATCAATTATTTTCAGTCTTAAATGATTTAATTGGTGATTTTAATCAAAAAAATTTACGTATTTTAATAGCTTTTTAATCTATTAATCACCTTGAATGAATTTTAAGAGCCTTATTTACTAGAGAATCATCATGAATTTCTTATTTTCTATTTTATGTTTTTTATTTATTTCAATCATAATTTTCAAAATTTACCATTTTATTCAAATTAACTCTCATTTGAAAACATCAAATATGATAAAATTCTTTCTTTTTTCTAATCTTTTATCAATAGGAGGTTTACCACAATTTTTAATTTTTTTACCAAAACTTATTGTTATTGAAAGTTTAATTAAAATTATTGATTTTTTTATAATTATCATTATAGTAATAACAGCTTTAACCACATTATTTCAAGTCAACAAATTAAATCACAAATTGAACAAATCACAAAAATGAAAAATCAACATATTAAATGAATTGTAAATGGAAAAAATTACAAATTGAATAAATTTCAAATTGGAAAAAATGCAAATTTAAAAGATAACAAATTGAAAAACCAACAAATTGGTAAAAACACAAGTTGAACAATTTCCAAATTGGAAAAATTACAATTTCAAGGAAATACAAATTTAAAAAGTCAACAAATTAAATTACAAATTGAACAAATCACAAAAATGAAAAATCAACATATTAAATGAATTGTAAATGGAAAAAATTACAAATTGAATAAATTTCAAATTGGAAAAAATGCAAATTTAAAAGATAACAAATTGAAAAACCAACAAATTGGTAAAAACACAAGTTGAACAATTTCCAAATTGGAAAAATTACAATTTCAAGGAAATACAAATTTAAAAAGTCAACAAATTAAATTACAAATTGAACAAATCACAAAAATGAAAAATCAACATATTAAATGAATTGTAAATGGAAAAAATTACAAATTGAATAAATTTCAAATTGGAAAAAATGCAAATTTAAAAGATAACAAATTGAAAAACCAACAAATTGGTAAAAACACAAGTTGAACAATTTCCAAATTGGAAAAATTACAATTTCAAGGAAATACAAATTTAAAAAGTCAACAAATTAAATTACAAATTGAACAAATCACAAAAATGAAAAATCAACATATTAAATGAATTGTAAATGGAAAAAATTACAAATTGAATAAATTTCAAATTGGAAAAAATGCAAATTTAAAAGATAACAAATTGAAAAACCAACAAATTGGTAAAAACACAAGTTGAACAATTTCCAAATTGGAAAAATTACAATTTCAAGGAAATACAAATTTAAAAAGTCAACAAATTAAATTACAAATTGAACAAATCACAAAAATGAAAAATCAACATATTAAATGAATTGTAATGGGAAAAAATACCAAATGGAAAAAATTAAAATTGGGAAAAATGCAAATTTAAAAGATAACAAATTGAAAAACCAACAAATTGGTAAAAACACAAGTTGAACAATTTCCAAATTGGAAAAATTACAATTTCAAGGAAATACAAATTTAAAAAGTCAACAAATTAAATTACAAATTGAACAAATCACAAAAATGAAAAATCAACATATTAAATGAATTGTAAATGGAAAAAATTACAAATTGAATAAATTTCAAATTGGAAAAAATGCAAATTTAAAAGATAACAAATTGAAAAACCAACAAATTGGTAAAAACACAAGTTGAACAATTTCCAAATTGGAAAAATTACAATTTCAAGGAAATACAAATTTAAAAAGTCAACAAATTAAATTACAAATTGAACAAATCACAAAAATGAAAAATCAACATATTAAATGAATTGTAAATGGAAAAAATTACAAATTGAATAAATTTCAAATTGGAAAAAATGCAAATTTAAAAGATAACAAATTGAAAAACCAACAAATTGGTAAAAACACAAGTTGAACAATTTCCAAATTGGAAAAATTACAATTTCAAGGAAATACAAATTTAAAAAGTCAACAAATTAAATTACAAATTGAACAAATCACAAAAATGAAAAATCAACATATTAAATGAATTGTAAATGGAAAAAATTACAAATTGAATAAATTTCAAATTGGAAAAATGCAAATTTAAAAGATAACAAATTGAAAAACCAACAAATTGGTAAAAACACAAGTTGAACAATTTCCAAATTGGAAAAATTACAATTTCAAGGAAATACAAATTTAAAAAGTCAACAAATTAAATTACAAATTGAACAAATCACAAAAATGAAAAATCAACATATTAAATGAATTGTAAATGGAAAAAATTACAAATTGAATAAATTTCAAATTGGAAAAAATGCAAATTTAAAAGATAACAAATTGAAAAACCAACAAATTGGTAAAAACACAAGTTGAACAATTTCCAAATTGGAAAAATTACAATTTCAAGGAAATACAAATTTAAAAAGTCAACAAATTAAATTACAAATTGAACAAATCACAAAAATGAAAAATCAACATATTAAATGAATTGTAAATGGAAAAAATTACAAATTGAATAAATTTCAAATTGGAAAAAATGCAAATTTAAAGGATAACAAATTGAAAAACCAACAAATTGGTAAAAACACAAGTTGAACAATTTCCAAATTGGAAAAATTACAATTTCAAGGAAATACAAATTTAAAAAGTCAACAAATTAAATTACAAATTGAACAAATCACAAAAATGAAAAATCAACATATTAAATGAATTGTAAATGGAAATTACAAATTGAATAAATTTCAAATTGGAAAAAATGCAAATTTAAAGGATAACAAATTGAAAAACCAACAAATTGGTAAAAACACAAGTTGAACAATTTCCAAATTGGAAAAATTACAATTTCAAGGAAATACAAATTTAAAAAGTCAACAAATTAAATTACAAATTGAACAAATCACAAAAATGAAAAATCAACATATTAAATGAATTGTAAATGGAAAAAATTACAAATTGAATAAATTTCAAATTGGAAAAAATGCAAATTTAAAAGATAACAAATTGAAAAACCAACAAATTGGTAAAAACACAAGTTGAACAATTTCCAAATTGGAAAAATTACAATTTCAAGGAAATACAAATTTAAAAAGTCAACAAATTAAATTACAAATTGAACAAATCACAAAAATGAAAAATCAACATATTAAATGAATTGTAAATGGAAAAAATTACAAATTGAATAAATTTCAAATTGGAAAAAATGCAAATTTAAAAGATAACAAATTGAAAACCCAACAAATTGGTAAAAACACAAGTTGAACAATTTCCAAATTGGAAAAATTACAATTTCAAGGAAATACAAATTTAAAAAGTCAACAAATTAAATTACAAATTGAACAAATCACAAAAATGAAAAATCAACATATTAAATGAATTGTAAATGGAAAAAATTACAAATTGAATAAATTTCAAATTGGAAAAAATGCAAATTTAAAAGATAACAAATTGAAAAACCAACAAATTGGTAAAAACACAAGTTGAACAATTTCCAAATTGGAAAAATTACAATTTCAAGGAAATACAAATTTAAAAAGTCAACAAATTAAATTACAAATTGAACAAATCACAAAAATGAAAAATCAACATATTAAATGAATTGTAAATGCAAAAAATTACAAATTGAATAAATTTGAAATTGGAAAAATGCAAATTTAAAGGATAACAAATTGAAAAACCAACAAATTGGTAAAAACACAAGTTGAACAATTTCCAAATTGGAAAAATTACAATTTCAAGGAAATACAAATTTAAAAAGTCAACAAATTAAATTACAAATTGAACAAATCACAAAAATGAAAAATCAACATATTAAATGAATTGTAAATGGAAAAAATTACAAATTGAATAAATTTCAAATTGGAAAAAATGCAAATTTAAAAGATAACAAATTGAAAAACCAACAAATTGGTAAAAACACAAGTTGAACAATTTCCAAATTGGAAAAATTACAATTTCAAGGAAATACAAATTTAAAAAGTCAACAAATTAAATTACAAATTGAACAAATCACAAAAATGAAAAATCAACATATTAAATGAATTGTAAATGGAAAAAATTACAAATTGAATAAATTTCAAATTGGAAAAAATGCAAATTTAAAAGATAACAAATTGAAAAACCAACAAATTAATAAAAACACAAGTTGAACAATTTCCAAATTGGAAAAATTACAATTTCAAGGAAATACAAATTTAAAAAGTCAACAAATTAAATTACAAATTGAACAAATCACAAAAATGAAAAATCAACATATTAAATGAATTGTAAATGGAAAAAATTACAAATTGAATAAATTTCAAATTGGAAAAAATGCAAATTTAAAGGATAACAAATTGAAAAACCAACAAATTGGTAAAAACACAAGTTGAACAATTTCCAAATTGGAAAAATTACAATTTCAAGGAAATACAAATTTAAAAAGTCAACAAATTAAATTACAAATTGAACAAATCACAAAAATGAAAAATCAACATATTAAATGAATTGTAAATGGAAAAAATTACAAATTGAATAAATTTCAAATTGGAAAAAATGCAAATTTAAAAGATAACAAATTGAAAAACCAACAAATTGGTAAAAACACAAGTTGAACAATTTCCAAATTGGAAAAATTACAATTTCAAGGAAATACAAATTTAAAAAGTCAACAAATTAAATTACAAATTGAACAAATCACAAAAATGAAAAATCAACATATTAAATGAATTGTAAATGGAAAAAATTACAAATTGAATAAATTTCAAATTGGAAAAAATGCAAATTTAAAGGATAACAAATTGAAAAACCAACAAATTGGTAAAAACACAAGTTGAACAATTTCCAAATTGGAAAAATTACAATTTCAAGGAAATACAAATTTAAAAAGTCAACAAATTAAATTACAAATTGAACAAATCACAAAAATGAAAAATCAACATATTAAATGAATTGTAAATGGAAAAAATTACAAATTGAATAAATTTCAAATTGGAAAAATGCAAATTTAATAGATAACAAATTGAAAAACCAACAAATTGGTAAAAACACAAGTTGAACAATTTCCAAATTGGAAAAATTACAATTTCAAGGAAATACAAATTTAAAAAGTCAACAAATTAAATTACAAATTGAACAAATCACAAAAATGAAAAATCAACATATTAAATGAATTGTAAATGCAAAAAATTACAAATTGAATAAATTTGAAATTGGAAAAATGCAAATTTAAAGGATAAAAAATTGAAAAACCAACAAATTGGTAAAAACACAAGTTGAACAATTTCCAAATTGGAAAAATTACAATTTCAAGGAAATACAAATTTAAAAAGTCAACAAATTAAATTACAAATTGAACAAATCACAAAAATGAAAAATCAACATATTAAATGAATTGTAAATGGAAAAAATTACAAATTGAATAAATTTCAAATTGGAAAAAATGCAAATTTATAAGATAACAAATTGAAAAACCAACAAATTGGTAAAAACACAAGTTGAACAATTTCCAAATTGGAAAAATTACAATTTCAAGGAAATACAAATTTAAAAAGTCAACAAATTAAATTACAAATTGAACAAATCACAAAAATGAAAAATCAACATATTAAATGAATTGTAAATGGAAAAAATTACAAATTGAATAAATTTCAAATTGGAACAAATGCAAATTTAAAAGATAACGAATTGAAAAACCAACAAATTGGTAAAAACACAAGTTGAACAATTTCCAAATTGGAAAAATTACAATTTCAAGGAAATACAAATTTAAAAAGTCAACAAATTAAATTACAAATTGAACAAATCACAAAAATGAAAAATCAACATATTAAATGAATTGTAAATGGAAAAAATTACAAATTGAATAAATTTCAAATTGGAAAAATGCAAATTTAAAAGATAACAAATTGAAAAACCAACAAATTGGTAAAAACACAAGTTGAACAATTTCCAAATTGGAAAAATTACAATTTCAAGGAAATACAAATTTAAAAAGTCAACAAATTAAATTACAAATTGAACAAATCACAAAAATGAAAAATCAACATATTAAATGAATTGTAAATGGAAAAAATTACAAATTGAATAAATTTCAAATTGGAAAAAATGCAAATTTAAAAGATAACAAATTGAAAAACCAACAAATTGGTAAAAACACAAGTTGAACAATTTCCAAATTGGAAAAATTACAATTTCAAGGAAATACAAATTTAAAAAGTCAACAAATTAAATTACAAATTGAACAAATCACAAAAATGAAAAATCAACATATTAAATGAATTGTAAATGGAAAAAATTACAAATTGAATAAATTTCAAATTGGAAAAAATGCAAATTTAAAGGATAACAAATTGAAAAACCAACAAATTGGTAAAAACACAAGTTGAACAATTTCCAAATTGGAAAAATTACAATTTCAAGGAAATACAAATTTAAAAAGTCAACAAATTAAATTACAAATTGAACAAATCACAAAAATGAAAAATCAACATATTAAATGAATTGTAAATGGAAAAAATTACAAATTGAATAAATTTCAAATTGGAAAAAATGCAAATTTAAAGGATAACAAATTGAAAAACCAACAAATTGGTAAAAACACAAGTTGAACAATTTCCAAATTGGAAAAATTACAATTTCAAGGAAATACAAATTTAAAAAGTCAACAAATTAAATTACAAATTGAACAAATCACAAAAATGAAAAATCAACATATTAAATGAATTGTAAATGGAAAAAATTACAAATTGAATAAATTTCAAATTGGAAAAAATGCAAATTTAAAAGATAACAAATTGAAAAACCAACAAATTGGTAAAAACACAAGTTGAACAATTTCCAAATTGGAAAAATTACAATTTCAAGGAAATACAAATTTAAAAAGTCAACAAATTAAATTACAAATTGAACAAATCACAAAAATGAAAAATCAACATATTAAATGAATTGTAAATGGAAAAAATTACAAATTGAATAAATTTCAAATTGGAAAAAATGCAAATTTAAAGGATAACAAATTGAAAAACCAACAAATTGGTAAAAACACAAGTTGAACAATTTCCAAATTGGAAAAATTACAATTTCAAGGAAATACAAATTTAAAAAGTCAACAAATTAAATTACAAATTGAACAAATCACAAAAATGAAAAATCAACATATTAAATGAATTGTAAATGGAAAAAATTACAAATTGAATAAATTTCAAATTGGAAAAAATGCAAATTTAAAGGATAACAAATTGAAAAACCAACAAATTGGTAAAAACACAAGTTGAACAATTTCCAAATTGGAAAAATTACAATTTCAAGGAAATACAAATTTAAAAAGTCAACAAATTAAATTACAAATTGAACAAATCACAAAAATGAAAAATCAACATATTAAATGAATTGTAAATGGAAAAAATTACAAATTGAATAAATTTCAAATTGGAAAAAATGCAAATTTAAAGGATAACAAATTGAAAAACCAACAAATTGGTAAAAACACAAGTTGAACAATTTCCAAATTGGAAAAATTACAATTTCAAGGAAATACAAATTTAAAAAGTCAACAAATTAAATTACAAATTGAACAAATCACAAAAATGAAAAATCAACATATTAAATGAATTGTAAATGGAAAAAATTACAAATTGAATAAATTTCAAATTGGAAAAATGCAAATTTAAAAGATAACAAATTGAAAAACCAACAAATTGGTAAAAACACAAGTTGAACAATTTCCAAATTGGAAAAATTACAATTTCAAGGAAATACAAATTTAAAAAGTCAACAAATTAAATTACAAATTGAACAAATCACAAAAATGAAAAATCAACATATTAAATGAATTGTAAATGGAAAAAATTACAAATTGAATAAATTTCAAATTGGAAAAAATGCAAATTTAAAGGATAACAAATTGAAAAACCAACAAATTGGTAAAAACACAAGTTGAACAATTTCCAAATTGGAAAAATTACAATTTCAAGGAAATACAAATTTAAAAAGTCAACAAATTAAATTACAAATTGAACAAATCACAAAAATGAAAAATCAACATATTAAATGAATTGTAAATGGAAAAAATTACAAATTGAATAAATTTCAAATTGGAAAAAATGCAAATTTAAAGGATAACAAATTGAAAAACCAACAAATTGGTAAAAACACAAGTTGAACAATTTCCAAATTGGAAAAATTACAATTTCAAGGAAATACAAATTTAAAAAGTCAACAAATTAAATTACAAATTGAACAAATCACAAAAATGAAAAATCAACATATTAAATGAATTGTAAATGGAAAAATTACAAATTGAATAAATTTCAAATTGGAATAATGCAAATTTAAAAGATAACAAATTGAAAAACCAACAAATTGGTAAAAACACAAGTTGAACAATTTCCAAATTGGAAAAATTACAATTTCAAGGAAATACAAATTTAAAAAGTCAACAAATTAAATTACAAATTGAACAAATCACAAAAATGAAAAATCAACATATTAAATGAATTGTAAATGGAAAAAATTACAAATTGAATAAATTTCAAATTGGAAAAAATGCAAATTTAAAGGATAACAAATTGAAAAACCAACAAATTGGTAAAAACACAAGTTGAACAATTTCCAAATTGGAAAAATTACAATTTCAAGGAAATACAAATTTAAAAAGTCAACAAATTAAATTACAAATTGAACAAATCACAAAAATGAAAAATCAACATATTAAATGAATTGTAAATGGAAAAAATTACAAATTGAATAAATTTCAAATTGGAAAAAATGCAAATTTAAAGGATAACAAATTGAAAAACCAACAAATTGGTAAAAACACAAGTTGAACAATTTCCAAATTGGAAAAATTACAATTTCAAGGAAATACAAATTTAAAAAGTCAACAAATTAAATTACAAATTGAACAAATCACAAAAATGAAAAATCAACATATTAAATGAATTGTAAATGGAAAAAATTACAAATTGAATAAATTTCAAATTGGAAAAAATGCAAATTTAAAAGATAACAAATTGAAAAACCAACAAATTGGTAAAAACACAAGTTGAACAATTTCCAAATTGGAAAAATTACAATTTCAAGGAAATACAAATTTAAAAAGTCAACAAATTAAATTACAAATTGAACAAATCACAAAAATGAAAAATCAACATATTAAATGAATTGTAAATGCAAAAAATTACAAATTGAATAAATTTGAAATTGGAAAAATGCAAAATTAAAGGATAACAAATTGAAAAACCAACAAATTGGTAAAAACACAAGTTGAACAATTTCCAAATTGGAAAAATTACAATTTCAAGGAAATACAAATTTAAAAAGTCAACAAATTAAATTACAAATTGAACAAATCACAAAAATGAAAAATCAACATATTAAATGAATTGTAAATGGAAAAAATTACAAATTGAATAAATTTCAAATTGGAAAAAATGCAAATTTAAAAGATAACAAATTGAAAAACCAACAAATTGGTAAAAACACAAGTTGAACAATTTCCAAATTGGAAAAATTACAATTTCAAGGAAATACAAATTTAAAAAGTCAACAAATTAAATTACAAATTGAACAAATCACAAAAATGAAAAATCAACATATTAAATGAATTGTAAATGGAAAAAATTACAAATTGAATAAATTTCAAATTGGAAAAAATGCAAATTTAAAGGATAACAAATTGAAAAACCAACAAATTGGTAAAAACACAAGTTGAACAATTTCCAAATTGGAAAAATTACAATTTCAAGGAAATACAAATTTAAAAAGTCAACAAATTAAATTACAAATTGAACAAATCACAAAAATGAAAAATCAACATATTAAATGAATTGTAAATGGAAAAAATTACAAATTGAATAAATTTCAAATTGGAAAAAATGCAAATTTAAAAGATAACAAATTGAAAAACCAACAAATTGGTAAAAACACAAGTTGAACAATTTCCAAATTGGAAAAATTACAATTTCAAGGAAATACAAATTTAAAAAGTCAACAAATTAAATTACAAATTGAACAAATCACAAAAATGAAAAATCAACATATTAAATGAATTGTAAATGGAAAAAATTACAAATTGAATAAATTTCAAATTGGAAAAAATGCAAATTTAAAAGATAACAAATTGAAAAACCAACAAATTGGTAAAAACACAAGTTGAACAATTTCCAAATTGGAAAAATTACAATTTCAAGGAAATACAAATTTAAAAAGTCAACAAATTAAATTACAAATTGAACAAATCACAAAAATGAAAAATCAACATATTAAATGAATTGTAAATGGAAAAAATTACAAATTGAATAAATTTCAAATTGGAAAAAATGCAAATTTAAAAGATAACAAATTGAAAAACCAACAAATTGGTAAAAACACAAGTTGAACAATTTCCAAATTGGAAAAATTACAATTTCAAGGAAATACAAATTTAAAAAGTCAACAAATTAAATTACAAATTGAACAAATCACAAAAATGAAAAATCAACATATTAAATGAATTGTAAATGGAAAAAATTACAAATTGAATAAATTTCAAATTGGAAAAAATGCAAATTTAAAGGATAACAAATTGAAAAACCAACAAATTGGTAAAAACACAAGTTGAACAATTTCCAAATTGGAAAAATTACAATTTCAAGGAAATACAAATTTAAAAAGTCAACAAATTAAATTACAAATTGAACAAATCACAAAAATGAAAAATCAACATATTAAATGAATTGTAAATGGAAAAAATTACAAATTGAATAAATTTCAAATTGGAAAAAATGCAAATTTAAAAGATAACAAATTGAAAAACCAACAAATTGGTAAAAACACAAGTTGAACAATTTCCAAATTGGAAAAATTACAATTTCAAGGAAATACAAATTTAAAAAGTCAACAAATTAAATTACAAATTGAACAAATCACAAAAATGAAAAATCAACATATTAAATGAATTGTAAATGGAAAAAATTACAAATTGAATAAATTTCAAATTGGAAAAAATGCAAATTTAAAAGATAACAAATTGAAAAACCAACAAATTGGTAAAAACACAAGTTGAACAATTTCCAAATTGGAAAAATTACAATTTCAAGGAAATACAAATTTAAAAAGTCAACAAATTAAATTACAAATTGAACAAATCACAAAAATGAAAAATCAACATATTAAATGAATTGTAAATGGAAAAAATTACAAATTGAATAAATTTCAAATTGGAAAAAATGCAAATTTAAAGGATAACAAATTGAAAAACCAACAAATTGGTAAAAACACAAGTTGAACAATTTCCAAATTGGAAAAATTACAATTTCAAGGAAATACAAATTTAAAAAGTCAACAAATTAAATTACAAATTGAACAAATCACAAAAATGAAAAATCAACATATTAAATGAATTGTAAATGGAAAAAATTACAAATTGAATAAATTTCAAATTGGAAAAAATGCAAATTTAAAAGATAACAAATTGAAAAACCAACAAATTGGTAAAAACACAAGTTGAACAATTTCCAAATTGGAAAAATTACAATTTCAAGGAAATACAAATTTAAAAAGTCAACAAATTAAATTACAAATTGAACAAATCACAAAAATGAAAAATCAACATATTAAATGAATTGTAAATGGAAAAAATTACAAATTGAATAAATTTCAAATTGGAAAAAATGCAAATTTAAAGGATAACAAATTGAAAAACCAACAAATTGGTAAAAACACAAGTTGAACAATTTCCAAATTGGAAAAATTACAATTTCAAGGAAATACAAATTTAAAAAGTCAACAAATTAAATTACAAATTGAACAAATCACAAAAATGAAAAATCAACATATTAAATGAATTGTAAATGGAAAAAATTACAAATTGAATAAATTTCAAATTGGAAAAAATGCAAATTTAAAAGATAACAAATTGAAAAACCAACAAATTGGTAAAAACACAAGTTGAACAATTTCCAAATTGGAAAAATTACAATTTCAAGGAAATACAAATTTAAAAAGTCAACAAATTAAATTACAAATTGAACAAATCACAAAAATGAAAAATCAACATATTAAATGAATTGTAAATGGAAAAAATTACAAATTGAATAAATTTCAAATTGGAAAAAATGCAAATTTAAAGGATAACAAATTGAAAAACCAACAAATTGGTAAAAACACAAGTTGAACAATTTCCAAATTGGAAAAATTACAATTTCAAGGAAATACAAATTTAAAAAGTCAACAAATTAAATTACAAATTGAACAAATCACAAAAATGAAAAAACCAACATATTAAATGAATTGTAAATGGAAAAAATTACAAATTGAATAAATTTCAAATTGGAAAAAATGCAAATTTAAAAGATAACAAATTGAAAAACCAACAAATTGGTAAAAACACAAGTTGAACAATTTCCAAATTGGAAAAATTACAATTTCAAGGAAATACAAATTTAAAAAGTCAACAAATTAAATTACAAATTGAACAAATCACAAAAATGAAAAATCAACATATTAAATGAATTGTAAATGGAAAAAATTACAAATTGAATAAATTTCAAATTGGAAAAAATGCAAATTTAAAGGATAACAAATTGAAAAACCAACAAATTGGTAAAAACACAAGTTGAACAATTTCCAAATTGGAAAAATTACAATTTCAAGGAAATACAAATTTAAAAAGTCAACAAATTAAATTACAAATTGAACAAATCACAAAAATGAAAAATCAACATATTAAATGAATTGTAAATGGAAAAAATTACAAATTGAATAAATTTCAAATTGGAAAAATGCAAATTTAAAAGATAACAAATTGAAAAACCAACAAATTGGTAAAAACACAAGTTGAACAATTTCCAAATTGGAAAAATTACAATTTCAAGGAAATACAAATTTAAAAAGTCAACAAATTAAATTACAAATTGAACAAATCACAAAAATGAAAAATCAACATATTAAATGAATTGTAAATGGAAAAAATTACAAATTGAATAAATTTCAAATTGGAAAAAATGCAAATTTAAAGGATAACAAATTGAAAAACCAACAAATTGGTAAAAACACAAGTTGAACAATTTCCAAATTGGAAAAATTACAATTTCAAGGAAATACAAATTTAAAAAGTCAACAAATTAAATTACAAATTGAACAAATCACAAAAATGAAAAATCAACATATTAAATGAATTGTAAATGGAAAAAATTACAAATTGAATAAATTTCAAATTGGAAAAAATGCAAATTTAAAGGATAACAAATTGAAAAACCAACAAATTGGGAAAAAACACAAGTTGAACAATTTCCAAATTGAAAAAATTACAATTTCAAGGAAATACAAATTTAAAAAGTCAACAAATTAAATTACAAATTGAACAAATCACAAAAATGAAAAATCAACATATTAAATGAATTGTAAATGGAAAAAATTACAAATTGAATAAATTTCAAATTGGAAAAAATGCAAATTTAAAGGATAACAAATTGAAAAACCAACAAATTGGTAAAAACACAAGTTGAACAATTTCCAAATTGGAAAAATTACAATTTCAAGGAAATACAAATTTAAAAAGTCAACAAATTAAATTACAAATTGAACAAATCACAAAAATGAAAAATCAACATATTAAATGAATTGTAAATGGAAAAAATTACAAATTGAATAAATTTCAAATTGGAAAAAATGCAAATTTAAAAGATAACAAATTGAAAAACCAACAAATTGGTAAAAACACAAGTTGAACAATTTCCAAATTGGAAAAATTACAATTTCAAGGAAATACAAATTTAAAAAGTCAACAAATTAAATTACAAATTGAACAAATCACAAAAATGAAAAATCAACATATTAAATGAATTGTAAATGGAAAAAATTACAAATTGAATAAATTTCAAATTGGAAAAAATGCAAATTTAAAGGATAACAAATTGAAAAACCAACAAATTGGTAAAAACACAAGTTGAACAATTTCCAAATTGGAAAAATTACAATTTCAAGGAAATACAAATTTAAAAAGTCAACAAATTAAATTACAAATTGAACAAATCACAAAAATGAAAAATCAACATATTAAATGAATTGTAAATGGAAAAAATTACAAATTGAATAAATTTCAAATTGGAAAAAATGCAAATTTAAAGGATAACAAATTGAAAAACCAACAAATTGGTAAAAACACAAGTTGAACAATTTCCAAATTGGAAAAATTACAATTTCAAGGAAATACAAATTTAAAAAGTCAACAAATTAAATTACAAATTGAACAAATCACAAAAATGAAAAATCAACATATTAAATGAATTGTAAATGGAAAAAATTACAAATTGAATAAATTTCAAATTGGAAAAAATGCAAATTTAAAAGATAACAAATTGAAAAACCAACAAATTGGTAAAAACACAAGTTGAACAATTTCCAAATTGGAAAAATTACAATTTCAAGGAAATACAAATTTAAAAAGTCAACAAATTAAATTACAAATTGAACAAATCACAAAAATGAAAAATCAACATATTAAATGAATTGTAAATGGAAAAAATTACAAATTGAATAAATTTCAAATTGGAAAAAATGCAAATTTAAAGGATAACAAATTGAAAAACCAACAAATTGGTAAAAACACAAGTTGAACAATTTCCAAATTGGAAAAATTACAATTTCAAGGAAATACAAATTTAAAAAGTCAACAAATTAAATTACAAATTGAACAAATCACAAAAATGAAAAATCAACATATTAAATGAATTGTAAATGGAAAAAATTACAAATTGAATAAATTTCAAATTGGAAAAAATGCAAATTTAAAAGATAACAAATTGAAAAACCAACAAATTGGTAAAAACACAAGTTGAACAATTTCCAAATTGGAAAAATTACAATTTCAAGGAAATACAAATTTAAAAAGTCAACAAATTAAATTACAAATTGAACAAATCACAAAAATGAAAAATCAACATATTAAATGAATTGTAAATGGAAAAAATGCAAATTGAATAAATTTCAAATTGGAAAAAATGCAAATTTAAAGGATAACAAATTGAAAAACCAACAAATTGGTAAAAACACAAGTTGAACAATTTCCAAATTGGAAAAATTACAATTTCAAGGAAATACAAATTTAAAAAGTCAACAAATTAAATTACAAATTGAACAAATCACAAAAATGAAAAATCAACATATTAAATGAATTGTAAATGGAAAAAATTACAAATTGAATAAATTTCAAATTGGAAAAAATGCAAATTTAAAAGATAACAAATTGAAAAACCAACAAATTGGTAAAACACAAGTTGAACAATTTCCAAATTGGAAAAATTACAATTTCAAGGAAATACAAATTTAAAAAGTCAACAAATTAAATTACAAATTGAACAAATCACAAAAATGAAAAATCAACATATTAAATGAATTGTAAATGCAAAAAATTACAAATTGAATAAATTTGAAATTGGAAAAATGCAAATTTAAAGGATAACAAATTGAAAAACCAACAAATTGGTAAAAACACAAGTTGAACAATTTCCAAATTGGAAAAATTACAATTTCAAGGAAATACAAATTTAAAAAGTCAACAAATTAAATTACAAATTGAACAAATCACAAAAATGAAAAATCAACATATTAAATGAATTGTAAATGGAAAAAATTACAAATTGAATAAATTTCAAATTGGAAAAAATGCAAATTTAAAAGATAACAAATTGAAAAACCAACAAATTGGTAAAAACACAAGTTGAACAATTTCCAAATTGGAAAAATTACAATTTCAAGGAAATACAAATTTAAAAAGTCAACAAATTAAATTACAAATTGAACAAATCACAAAAATGAAAAATCAACATATTAAATGAATTGTAAATGGAAAAAATTACAAATTGAATAAATTTCAAATTGGAAAAAATGCAAATTTAAAGGATAACAAATTGAAAAACCAACAAATTGGTAAAAACACAAGTTGAACAATTTCCAAATTGGAAAAATTACAATTTCAAGGAAATACAAATTTAAAAAGTCAACAAATTAAATTACAAATTGAACAAATCACAAAAATGAAAAATCAACATATTAAATGAATTGTAAATGGAAAAAATTACAAATTGAATAAATTTCAAATTGGAAAAAATGCAAATTTAAAAGATAACAAATTGAAAAACCAACAAATTGGTAAAAACACAAGTTGAACAATTTCCAAATTGGAAAAATTACAATTTCAAGGAAATACAAATTTAAAAAGTCAACAAATTAAATTACAAATTGAACAAATCACAAAAATGAAAAATCAACATATTAAATGAATTGTAAATGGAAAAAATTACAAATTGAATAAATTTCAAATTGGAAAAAATGCAAATTTAAAGGATAACAAATTGAAAAACCAACAAATTGGTAAAAACACAAGTTGAACAATTTCCAAATTGGAAAAATTACAATTTCAAGGAAATACAAATTTAAAAAGTCAACAAATTAAATTACAAATTGAACAAATCACAAAAATGAAAAATCAACATATTAAATGAATTGTAAATGCAAAAAATTACAAATTGAATAAATTTGAAATTGGAAAAATGCAAATTTAAAGGATAACAAATTGAAAAACCAACAAATTGGTAAAAACACAAGTTGAACAATTTCCAAATTGGAAAAATTACAATTTCAAGGAAATACAAATTTAAAAAGTCAACAAATTAAATTACAAATTGAACAAATCACAAAAATGAAAAATCAACATATTAAATGAATTGTAAATGGAAAAAATTACAAATTGAATAAATTTCAAATTGGAAAAATGCAAATTTAAAAGATAACAAATTGAAAAACCAACAAATTGGTAAAAACACAAGTTGAACAATTTCCAAATTGGAAAAATTACAATTTCAAGGAAATACAAATTTAAAAAGTCAACAAATTAAATTACAAATTGAACAAATCACAAAAATGAAAAATCAACATATTAAATGAATTGTAAATGGAAAAAATTACAAATTGAATAAATTTCAAATTGGAAAAAATGCAAATTTAAAGGATAACAAATTGAAAAACCAACAAATTGGTAAAAACACAAGTTGAACAATTTCCAAATTGGAAAAATTACAATTTCAAGGAAATACAAATTTAAAAAGTCAACAAATTAAATTACAAATTGAACAAATCACAAAAATGAAAAATCAACATATTAAATGAATTGTAAATGGAAAAAATTACAAATTGAATAAATTTCAAATTGGAAAAAATGCAAATTTAAAGATAACAAATTGAAAAACCAACAAATTGGTAAAAACACAAGTTGAACAATTTCCAAATTGGAAAAATTACAATTTCAAGGAAATACAAATTTAAAAAGTCAACAAATTAAATTACAAATTGAACAAATCACAAAAATGAAAAATCAACATATTAAATGAATTGTAAATGGAAAAAATTACAAATTGAATAAATTTCAAATTGGAAAAAATGCAAATTTAAAGGATAACAAATTGAAAAACCAACAAATTGGTAAAAACACAAGTTGAACAATTTCCAAATTGGAAAAATTACAATTTCAAGGAAATACAAATTTAAAAAGTCAACAAATTAAATTACAAATTGAACAAATCACAAAAATGAAAAATCAACATATTAAATGAATTGTAAATGGAAAAAATTACAAATTGAATAAATTTCAAATTGGAAAAAATGCAAATTTAAAAGATAACAAATTGAAAAACCAACAAATTGGTAAAAACACAAGTTGAACAATTTCCAAATTGGAAAAATTACAATTTCAAGGAAATACAAATTTAAAAAGTCAACAAATTAAATTACAAATTGAACAAATCACAAAAATGAAAAATCAACATATTAAATGAATTGTAAATGGAAAAAATTACAAATTGAATAAATTTCAAATTGGAAAAAATGCAAATTTAAAGGATAACAAATTGAAAAACCAACAAATTGGTAAAAACACAAGTTGAACAATTTCCAAATTGGAAAAATTACAATTTCAAGGAAATACAAATTTAAAAAGTCAACAAATTAAATTACAAATTGAACAAATCACAAAAATGAAAAATCAACATATTAAATGAATTGTAAATGGAAAAAATTACAAATTGAATAAATTTCAAATTGGAAAAATGCAAATTTAAAGGATAACAAATTGAAAAACCAACAAATTGGTAAAAACACAAGTTGAACAATTTCCAAATTGGAAAAATTACAATTTCAAGGAAATACAAATTTAAAAAGTCAACAAATTAAATTACAAATTGAACAAATCACAAAAATGAAAAATCAACATATTAAATGAATTGTAAATGGAAAAAATTACAAATTGAATAAATTTCAAATTGGAAAAAATGCAAATTTAAAGGATAACAAATTGAAAAACCAACAAATTGGTAAAAACACAAGTTGAACAATTTCCAAATTGGAAAAATTACAATTTCAAGGAAATACAAATTTAAAAAGTCAACAAATTAAATTACAAATTGAACAAATCACAAAAATGAAAAATCAACATATTAAATGAATTGTAAATGGAAAAAATTACAAATTGAATAAATTTCAAATTGGAAAAAATGCAAATTTAAAAGATAACAAATTGAAAAACCAACAAATTGGTAAAAACACAAGTTGAACAATTTCCAAATTGGAAAAATTACAATTTCAAGGAAATACAAATTTAAAAAGTCAACAAATTAAATTACAAATTGAACAAATCACAAAAATGAAAAATCAACATATTAAATGAATTGTAAATGGAAAAAATTACAAATTGAATAAATTTCAAATTGGAAAAAAAAAATTTAAAAGATAACAAATTGAAAAACCAACAAATTGGTAAAAACACAAGTTGAACAATTTCCAAATTGGAAAAATTACAATTTCAAGGAAATACAAATTTAAAAAGTCAACAAATTAAATTACAAATTGAACAAATCACAAAAATGAAAAATCAACATATTAAATGAATTGTAAATGGAAAAAATTACAAATTGAATAAATTTCAAATTGGAAAAAATGCAAATTTAAAGGATAACAAATTGAAAAACCAACAAATTGGTAAAAACACAAGTTGAACAATTTCCAAATTGGAAAAATTACAATTTCAAGGAAATACAAATTTAAAAAGTCAACAAATTAAATTACAAATTGAACAAATCACAAAAATGAAAAATCAACATATTAAATGAATTGTAAATGGAAAAAATTACAAATTGAATAAATTTCAAATTGGAAAAAATGCAAATTTAAAAGATAACAAATTGAAAAACCAACAAATTGGTAAAAACACAAGTTGAACAATTTCCAAATTGGAAAAATTACAATTTCAAGGAAATACAAATTTAAAAAGTCAACAAATTAAATTACAAATTGAACAAATCACAAAAATGAAAAATCAACATATTAAATGAATTGTAAATGGAAAAAATTACAAATTGAATAAATTTCAAATTGGAAAAAATGCAAATTTAAAGGATAACAAATTGAAAAACCAACAAATTGGTAAAAACACAAGTTGAACAATTTCCAAATTGGAAAAATTACAATTTCAAGGAAATACAAATTTAAAAAGTCAACAAATTAAATTACAAATTGAACAAATCACAAAAATGAAAAATCAACATATTAAATGAATTGTAAATGGAAAAAATTACAAATTGAATAAATTTCAAATTGGAAAAAATGCAAATTTAAAGGATAACAAATTGAAAAACCAACAAATTGGTAAAAACACAAGTTGAACAATTTCCAAATTGGAAAAATTACAATTTCAAGGAAATACAAATTTAAAAAGTCAACAAATTAAATTACAAATTGAACAAATCACAAAAATGAAAAATCAACATATTAAATGAATTGTAAATGGAAAAAATTACAAATTGAATAAATTTCAAATTGGAAAAAATGCAAATTTAAAGGATAACAAATTGAAAAACCAACAAATTGGTAAAAACACAAGTTGAACAATTTCCAAATTGGAAAAATTACAATTTCAAGGAAATACAAATTTAAAAAGTCAACAAATTAAATTACAAATTGAACAAATCACAAAAATGAAAAATCAACATATTAAATGAATTGTAAATGGAAAAAATTACAAATTGAATAAATTTCAAATTGGAAAAAATGCAAATTTAAAAGATAACAAATTGAAAAACCAACAAATTGGTAAAAACACAAGTTGAACAATTTCCAAATTGGAAAAATTACAATTTCAAGGAAATACAAATTTAAAAAGTCAACAAATTAAATTACAAATTGAACAAATCACAAAAATGAAAAATCAACATATTAAATGAATTGTAAATGGAAAAAATTACAAATTGAATAAATTTCAAATTGGAAAAAATGCAAATTTAAAAGATAACAAATTGAAAAACCAACAAATTGGTAAAAACACAAGTTGAACAATTTCCAAATTGGAAAAATTACAATTTCAAGGAAATACAAATTTAAAAAGTCAACAAATTAAATTACAAATTGAACAAATCACAAAAATGAAAAATCAACATATTAAATGAATTGTAAATGGAAAAAATTACAAATTGAATAAATTTCAAATTGGAAAAAATGCAAATTTAAAGGATAACAAATTGAAAAACCAACAAATTGGTAAAAACACAAGTTGAACAATTTCCAAATTGGAAAAATTACAATTTCAAGGAAATACAAATTTAAAAAGTCAACAAATTAAATTACAAATTGAACAAATCACAAAAATGAAAAATCAACATATTAAATGAATTGTAAATGGAAAAAATTACAAATTGAATAAATTTCAAATTGGAAAAAATGCAAATTTAAAGGATAACAAATTGAAAAACCAACAAATTGGTAAAAACACAAGTTGAACAATTTCCAAATTGGAAAAATTACAATTTCAAGGAAATACAAATTTAAAAAGTCAACAAATTAAATTACAAATTGAACAAATCACAAAAATGAAAAATCAACATATTAAATGAATTGTAAATGGAAAAAATTACAAATTGAATAAATTTCAAATTGGAAAAATGCAAATTTAAAAGATAACAAATTGAAAAACCAACAAATTAATAAAACACAAGTTGAACAATTTCCAAATTGGAAAAATTACAATTTCAAGGAAATACAAATTTAAAAAGTCAACAAATTAAATTACAAATTGAACAAATCACAAAAATGAAAAATCAACATATTAAATGAATTGTAAATGGAAAAAATTACAAATTGAATAAATTTCAAATTGGAAAAAATGCAAATTTAAAGGATAACAAATTGAAAAACCAACAAATTGGTAAAAACACAAGTTGAACAATTTCCAAATTGGAAAAATTACAATTTCAAGGAAATACAAATTTAAAAAGTCAACAAATTAAATTACAAATTGAACAAATCACAAAAATGAAAAATCAACATATTAAATGAATTGTAAATGGAAAAAATTACAAATTGAATAAATTTCAAATTGGAAAAAATGCAAATTTAAAAGATAACAAATTGAAAAACCAACAAATTGGTAAAAACACAAGTTGAACAATTTCCAAATTGGAAAAATTACAATTTCAAGGAAATACAAATTTAAAAAGTCAACAAATTAAATTACAAATTGAACAAATCACAAAAATGAAAAATCAACATATTAAATGAATTGTAAATGGAAAAAATTACAAATTGAATAAATTTCAAATTGGAAAAAATGCAAATTTAAAGGATAACAAATTGAAAAACCAACAAATTGGTAAAAACACAAGTTGAACAATTTCCAAATTGGAAAAATTACAATTTCAAGGAAATACAAATTTAAAAAGTCAACAAATTAAATTACAAATTGAACAAATCACAAAAATGAAAAATCAACATATTAAATGAATTGTAAATGGAAAAAATTACAAATTGAATAAATTTCAAATTGGAAAAAATGCAAATTTAAAGGATAACAAATTGAAAAACCAACAAATTGGTAAAAACACAAGTTGAACAATTTCCAAATTGGAAAAATTACAATTTCAAGGAAATACAAATTTAAAAAGTCAACAAATTAAATTACAAATTGAACAAATCACAAAAATGAAAAATCAACATATTAAATGAATTGTAAATGGAAAAAATTACAAATTGAATAAATTTCAAATTGGAAAAAATGCAAATTTAAAAGATAACAAATTGAAAAACCAACAAATTGGTAAAAACACAAGTTGAACAATTTCCAAATTGGAAAAATTACAATTTCAAGGAAATACAAATTTAAAAAGTCAACAAATTAAATTACAAATTGAACAAATCACAAAAATGAAAAATCAACATATTAAATGAATTGTAAATGGAAAAAATTACAAATTGAATAAATTTCAAATTGGAAAAAATGCAAATTTAAAAGATAACAAATTGAAAAACCAACAAATTGGTAAAAACACAAGTTGAACAATTTCCAAATTGGAAAAATTACAATTTCAAGGAAATACAAATTTAAAAAGTCAACAAATTAAATTACAAATTGAACAAATCACAAAAATGAAAAATCAACATATTAAATGAATTGTAAATGGAAAAAATTACAAATTGAATAAATTTCAAATTGGAAAAAATGCAAATTTAAAGGATAACAAATTGAAAAACCAACAAATTGGTAAAAACACAAGTTGAACAATTTCCAAATTGGAAAAATTACAATTTCAAGGAAATACAAATTTAAAAAGTCAACAAATTAAATTACAAATTGAACAAATCACAAAAATGAAAAATCAACATATTAAATGAATTGTAAATGGAAAAAATTACAAATTGAATAAATTTCAAATTGGAAAAAATGCAAATTTAAAGGATAACAAATTGAAAAACCAACAAATTGGTAAAAACACAAGTTGAACAATTTCCAAATTGGAAAAATTACAATTTCAAGGAAATACAAATTTAAAAAGTCAACAAATTAAATTACAAATTGAACAAATCACAAAAATGAAAAATCAACATATTAAATGAATTGTAAATGGAAAAAATTACAAATTGAATAAATTTCAAATTGGAAAAAATGCAAATTTAAAGGATAACAAATTGAAAAACCAACAAATTGGTAAAAACACAAGTTGAACAATTTCCAAATTGGAAAAATTACAATTTCAAGGAAATACAAATTTAAAAAGTCAACAAATTAAATTACAAATTGAACAAATCACAAAAATGAAAAATCAACATATTAAATGAATTGTAAATGGAAAAAATTACAAATTGAATAAATTTCAAATTGGAAAAATGCAAATTTAAAAGATAACAAATTGAAAAACCAACAAATTGGTAAAAACACAAGTTGAACAATTTCCAAATTGGAAAAATTACAATTTCAAGGAAATACAAATTTAAAAAGTCAACAAATTAAATTACAAATTGAACAAATCACAAAAATGAAAAATCAACATATTAAATGAATTGTAAATGGAAAAAATTACAAATTGAATAAATTTCAAATTGGAAAAAATGCAAATTTAAAGGATAACAAATTGAAAAACCAACAAATTGGTAAAAACACAAGTTGAACAATTTCCAAATTGGAAAAATTACAATTTCAAGGAAATACAAATTTAAAAAGTCAACAAATTAAATTACAAATTGAACAAATCACAAAAATGAAAAATCAACATATTAAATGAATTGTAAATGGAAAAAATTACAAATTGAATAAATTTCAAATTGGAAAAAATGCAAATTTAAAGGATAACAAATTGAAAAACCAACAAATTGGTAAAAACACAAGTTGAACAATTTCCAAATTGGAAAAATTACAATTTCAAGGAAATACAAATTTAAAAAGTCAACAAATTAAATTACAAATTGAACAAATCACAAAAATGAAAAATCAACATATTAAATGAATTGTAAATGGAAAAAATTACAAATTGAATAAATTTCAAATTGGAAAAAATGCAAATTTAAAAGATAACAAATTGAAAAACCAACAAATTGGTAAAAACACAAGTTGAACAATTTCCAAATTGGAAAAATTACAATTTCAAGGAAATACAAATTTAAAAAGTCAACAAATTAAATTACAAATTGAACAAATCACAAAAATGAAAAATCAACATATTAAATGAATTGTAAATGGAAAAAATTACAAATTGAATAAATTTCAAATTGGAAAAAATGCAAATTTAAAGGATAACAAATTGAAAAACCAACAAATTGGTAAAAACACAAGTTGAACAATTTCCAAATTGGAAAAATTACAATTTCAAGGAAATACAAATTTAAAAAGTCAACAAATTAAATTACAAATTGAACAAATCACAAAAATGAAAAATCAACATATTAAATGAATTGTAAATGGAAAAAATTACAAATTGAATAAATTTCAAATTGGAAAAAATGCAAATTTAAAAGATAACAAATTGAAAAACCAACAAATTGGTAAAAACACAAGTTGAACAATTTCCAAATTGGAAAAATTACAATTTCAAGGAAATACAAATTTAAAAAGTCAACAAATTAAATTACAAATTGAACAAATCACAAAAATGAAAAATCAACATATTAAATGAATTGTAAATGGAAAAAATTACAAATTGAATAAATTTGAAATTGGAAAAATGCAAAATTAAAGGATAACAAATTGAAAAACCAACAAATTGGTAAAAACACAAGTTGAACAATTTCCAAATTGGAAAAATTACAATTTCAAGGAAATACAAATTTAAAAAGTCAACAAATTAAATTACAAATTGAACAAATCACAAAAATGAAAAATCAACATATTAAATGAATTGTAAATGGAAAAAATTACAAATTGAATAAATTTCAAATTGGAAAAAATGCAAATTTAAAGGATAACAAATTGAAAAACCAACAAATTGGTAAAAACACAAGTTGAACAATTTCCAAATTGGAAAAATTACAATTTCAAGGAAATACAAATTTAAAAAGTCAACAAATTAAATTACAAATTGAACAAATCACAAAAATGAAAAATCAACATATTAAATGAATTGTAAATGGAAAAAATTACAAATTGAATAAATTTCAAATTGGAAAAAATGCAAATTTAAAAGATAACAAATTGAAAAACCAACAAATTGGTAAAAACACAAGTTGAACAATTTCCAAATTGGAAAAATTACAATTTCAAGGAAATACAAATTTAAAAAGTCAACAAATTAAATTACAAATTGAACAAATCACAAAAATGAAAAATCAACATATTAAATGAATTGTAAATGGAAAAAATTACAAATTGAATAAATTTCAAATTGGAAAAAATGCAAATTTAAAAGATAACAAATTGAAAAACCAACAAATTGGTAAAAACACAAGTTGAACAATTTCCAAATTGGAAAAATTACAATTTCAAGGAAATACAAATTTAAAAAGTCAACAAATTAAATTACAAATTGAACAAATCACAAAAATGAAAAATCAACATATTAAATGAATTGTAAATGGAAAAAATTACAAATTGAATAAATTTCAAATTGGAAAAAATGCAAATTTAAAGGATAACAAATTGAAAAACCAACAAATTGGTAAAAACACAAGTTGAACAATTTCCAAATTGGAAAAATTACAATTTCAAGGAAATACAAATTTAAAAAGTCAACAAATTAAATTACAAATTGAACAAATCACAAAAATGAAAAATCAACATATTAAATGAATTGTAAATGGAAAAAATTACAAATTGAATAAATTTCAAATTGGAAAAAATGCAAATTTAAAAGATAACAAATTGAAAAACCAACAAATTGGTAAAAACACAAGTTGAACAATTTCCAAATTGGAAAAATTACAATTTCAAGGAAATACAAATTTAAAAAGTCAACAAATTAAATTACAAATTGAACAAATCACAAAAATGAAAAATCAACATATTAAATGAATTGTAAATGGAAAAAATTACAAATTGAATAAATTTCAAATTGGAAAAAATGCAAATTTAAAGGATAACAAATTGAAAAACCAACAAATTGGTAAAAACACAAGTTGAACAATTTCCAAATTGGAAAAATTACAATTTCAAGGAAATACAAATTTAAAAAGTCAACAAATTAAATTACAAATTGAACAAATCACAAAAATGAAAAATCAACATATTAAATGAATTGTAAATGGAAAAAATTACAAATTGAATAAATTTCAAATTGGAAAAAATGCAAATTTAAAGGATAACAAATTGAAAAACCAACAAATTGGTAAAAACACAAGTTGAACAATTTCCAAATTGGAAAAATTACAATTTCAAGGAAATACAAATTTAAAAAGTCAACAAATTAAATTACAAATTGAACAAATCACAAAAATGAAAAATCAACATATTAAATGAATTGTAAATGGAAAAAATTACAAATTGAATAAATTTCAAATTGGAAAAAATGCAAATTTAAAGGATAACAAATTGAAAAACCAACAAATTGGTAAAAACACAAGTTGAACAATTTCCAAATTGGAAAAATTACAATTTCAAGGAAATACAAATTTAAAAAGTCAACAAATTAAATTACAAATTGAACAAATCACAAAAATGAAAAATCAACATATTAAATGAATTGTAAATGGAAAAAATTACAAATTGAATAAATTTCAAATTGGAAAAAATGCAAATTTAAAAGATAACAAATTGAAAAACCAACAAATTAATAAAAACACAAGTTGAACAATTTCCAAATTGGAAAAATTACAATTTCAAGGAAATACAAATTTAAAAAGTCAACAAATTAAATTACAAATTGAACAAATCACAAAAATGAAAAATCAACATATTAAATGAATTGTAAATGGAAAAAATTACAAATTGAATAAATTTCAAATTGGAAAAAATGCAAATTTAAAGGATAACAAATTGAAAAACCAACAAATTGGTAAAAACACAAGTTGAACAATTTCCAAATTGGAAAAATTACAATTTCAAGGAAATACAAATTTAAAAAGTCAACAAATTAAATTACAAATTGAACAAATCACAAAAATGAAAAATCAACATATTAAATGAATTGTAAATGGAAAAAATTACAAATTGAATAAATTTCAAATTGGAAAAAATGCAAATTTAAAGGATAACAAATTGAAAAACCAACAAATTGGTAAAAACACAAGTTGAACAATTTCCAAATTGGAAAAATTACAATTTCAAGGAAATACAAATTTAAAAAGTCAACAAATTAAATTACAAATTGAACAAATCACAAAAATGAAAAATCAACATATTAAATGAATTGTAAATGGAAAAAATTACAAATTGAATAAATTTCAAATTGGAAAAAATGCAAATTTAAAGGATAACAAATTGAAAAACCAACAAATTGGTAAAAACACAAGTTGAACAATTTCCAAATTGGAAAAATTACAATTTCAAGGAAATACAAATTTAAAAAGTCAACAAATTAAATTACAAATTGAACAAATCACAAAAATGAAAAATCAACATATTAAATGAATTGTAAATGGAAAAAATTACAAATTGAATAAATTTCAAATTGGAAAAAATGCAAATTTAAAAGATAACAAATTGAAAAACCAACAAATTGGTAAAAACACAAGTTGAACAATTTCCAAATTGGAAAAATTACAATTTCAAGGAAATACAAATTTAAAAAGTCAACAAATTAAATTACAAATTGAACAAATCACAAAAATGAAAAATCAACATATTAAATGAATTGTAAATGGAAAAAATTACAAATTGAATAAATTTCAAATTGGAAAAAATGCAAATTTAAAGGATAACAAATTGAAAAACCAACAAATTGGTAAAAACACAAGTTGAACAATTTCCAAATTGGAAAAATTACAATTTCAAGGAAATACAAATTTAAAAAGTCAACAAATTAAATTACAAATTGAACAAATCACAAAAATGAAAAATCAACATATTAAATGAATTGTAAATGGAAAAAATTACAAATTGAATAAATTTCAAATTGGAAAAAATGCAAATTTAAAGGATAACAAATTGAAAAACCAACAAATTGGTAAAAACACAAGTTGAACAATTTCCAAATTGGAAAAATTACAATTTCAAGGAAATACAAATTTAAAAAGTCAACAAATTAAATTACAAATCAGCAAGTATGCTTGCCACATAATAAAATGTTTCGATTTGGTTATTATTTACAGAGCGCGTACAAAATAAAACAATATTAAAATATTATACAACATATAGGATGCGGTTGCAATAATCCACAAATCATAATTCTAAAATTCATTAGGATTGATTATTAATTGTAGTCGTTATAAGTATTTGTTTATATTTTGAAAATTGATTATGACAAATTAACTGAGCAACAATTTTGAAATCTGACGTGAAAACTACCTAGTGCACAACACTGGCACAATTAAATGAATTGTAAATGGAAAAAAATTACAAATTGAATAAATTTCAAATTGGAAAAAATTAAAAGATAACAATGATAGTGGTTTGAACAATTTTTCATATCTAGTAAACGCAATTCAATTCGCTCTATTAGTTTAGTACAAAAAAATATATTTACTAATTATCAATTTCAATATAATTCTATTGAAACGTTATTCCAGTCTCTCCAGGTGAATTGTGAATAATGAAAAAATTCATAATGATAGTGTCTTAAACGTCCTTTCACATGTAGTAAAAATAAAACAAATTCAATTCGCTCTATTAGTTTGGAATAAAATAAATTATTTACTAATTATCAATTAGAATATTAATCTATTCAAACGCTATCCGAGTCTCTTCAGATGATTTGTCAATAATGAAAAAAATCATAATTATAGTGGCTTAAACATATTTTCACCTGTACTAAACGAAATTCAATTCCCTCTATTAGTTTAGTCAAAATAAATTATTTACTAATTATCAATTACAAATTTAATCTATTCAAACACTATCACAATCCCACCAGGTGAATTGTAAATAATGAATAAATTTAAATAATTAAAAGAAGGTTGAGCTACCAGAATCCATAGTAAGAACTATCGTAAAAGATAAAGAAAGAATTCTCGAAACTGTGAAAAATGATCAATCCTTGATCTCAAGCATAATTCGCAAACATCATGGTATTATTGCTGAGATGGAAACAAAGCCAGAAACTGATCATGTCGCTCATGTGATAGAAGAAGTTATCAATCTTGCCAGACAATTAGATTCGAAAGTCGAAGGCGATGATGTCAATGAACTGTTGGATTCACATAGTCAAGAGTTGACAATTGACGACCTCATAAAGATGCGTGAACAAAACGTTACTGAAGAATCTGACACTTCAAACCCGGTTCCACCATTGAAGCATATGGCAAATGCAAGCTTGACAGAAGCTCTCGGCTTAATTGAAAAAGCTTACAAATATTATAAAACATAGACTCCAACGAAGAACGCGTTATAGCTACAGAGCAAGGAATAAAAAATTATTAACTTGCTACGAAGAAATTCTTCGTGAAAAAAGAAGACAACGTGTCGTCAGACGAGTTTGTTAGATTTTATGAAGCCATCGACATCGAAATAACTTCGTCTTAGGTAACTCATTTATTTTTTTTAATATTTTGTATTAATATGTATAAAGAAGTACAATTTTTATTGAATATTTTTTTTCTAAACTTAGTATTTTTGTTAGTCCTCGGTTCCAATTAAACAAAATTTAATGTATTTCTATTCAAAGTTGTACCTCGACTTACGCGATTTTCGTCGGTCCCACCTATCGGTATTACTGTAATAGTTATTAAAAGTCAACAAGTACCTATAAATGCTGATACTAATTTCTGTTTTAAAATGAGTTTATATAAAGTATAATTTTTATAGAAATGTATGCATCTTATCGGATTTTTATTTTCTAATTTATTTTTTACTGAAATATAAACATAAGGTTGTTTAAGACAACTTTTATGACTATGAAAAAAATATTTAGCAAAGTTATTTTATCTATGTAACACTCATTCTATTCTGTATGTTGAATAACTCTATGACGACGTTTGTAAGATGTAATTTCTGCTCCGTCTATATACCTGAAATATCCTTGACAATATATGCGCATACATCTTTACGGAAGTGATGTTAGTTAGATTGAAGCAGTGACGTATTAGATTGAAGATATTTAAGGTATGTGTTTTAAATATTCTGTTTAAAGTATTGCAATATATTATAAGGAATGAGTACAGTTGATGAAAAAATAAAGCTCTAGATCGAATCAAAGACAACGATTCGGCACATACATCTCAAACATCTGCATTCTATTCAGGTACAATAAAATGGAGTCATTTGCGTGCTTATTCATTTTGTTGTTTTTCTCTATTTCATTTCTTATTTGATCAATAACAAAATCTCGCAGACCATTTCGAGGTCGATTCGTTCTAGATGCCGTATTTAAATTTTAGACATCAGTGTGTCACTTATTTTTAAACGACCATTTGAAATATTATTTATGAATCGAGCATTGTTTTCTAAAAAGACATGGCGACACGTCCTTTTAGAAAATAATATTTTTTTTAAATATTTTTTTTTTAATATAATCGACTTTTCATGTCACTACATGTATTTATTTTGACCAATATTTTTAAAAAGGGAAAATTATATATGTGAAATATTTTTTAGAAAACGTCGTCATTAAGAAAAAAATATATTCGAAATAAAACAAATTTTCTTTATGTTATCGTTATGCCATTTACATTTTTTTATTATCCATGGCAATTTTATGTTTCATTAGATATATTGCAATAATGTGAAAATAATAATAATAACCACAAGAAATAACTGAGAATTTTAAAATGAATAAAATATCTATATTAAAAAAATACGCCGCGGAGAAATAGGCTATGTAATTTTTCATGTTAATACATCTCATTAATTTTATTTTCTGCCGTGTGTAAATATTTTGAACGCCTTATAAAAGAATTGTTTATTTGATTGTAATAGTATATATTTGTGGCTTTTTATATGCAAAGATTTTATTGTTTAAAATTCAATATATACGATAGTCTTCAGTACAGTGTGTAAAAGAACTAGACGTTAATTTCGTTTCTGAAAATATCAACGTCAATTATAAACTATTGTTTATTTTATTGGCTGACGTATGTTTTGATGACTATATGCCATTATAATAACAATATAAATATCCATAACCTAAATATACAAATTGAATATTGGTTTTGTTATGAAATTCAATGTATTAAAATATTTTCAAAAAAATACCCTTGTAACGAAAGCACATTTCAGTCAGATCTAATAATTAAATACCATGAAAAAATTTTCAAATTTTCTTCTTATTTCATAAATATGTTTTTCATTTCACCAAAGAAACAAAATAATTATACAAAATTTTAAAATCATTACATAATTTCAATTATTATATTGAGAAAAAATCCAATTGAATATTAAACTTATATGTTAACAATTTTATTTTATTTTTTTGTACTATTTATTTAATTTTCAAAAGTGAAATATAAAATAACAATCATGCGATCTTTGTAAATAAATTTATTGTAAATATGTGATGCATTTGAAGTATATTTGATTTTTTAGACTCAAATATTATTGTTTTCAAATACAATTTATTAATGACAACTGATTAATTTAGACTTCTTTAATTCTTTTGAACTTTACTGTAGTTTTTTTTCTTCAAATTCTTTATAAGCGAGCGTACGCGCGTTTATGCATACATGTGGGCGTGTGTAGTGTATGCGTGTTTGTGTGAGTGCACAGTCGATGCGTTCTATCCGTATATGGGTATTCACACTAGTCAACGTTCATACAGTATTCACGGCCCATAACCACACGTTTCACACGCTCTTACCGGAAAACTAATTTTTTTAGGTGGGGGAGTTTGTCGATTAGAGGGTGTGAGACGAGCGGTAATGGGCGTGAATACTGTATGCATGCTGACAAGTGTGGAAAGGTCCATTGTGCTCTGTCCATAACCTAAATACAATTGTTAGATTTGCTATCCAGTAATACCCCGAATCATAGTCACTGCGTTTAAAACCTAATTCTTCCATAAATTTATTAAAACATTCGTGCCAAGATCTCGGGCTTTCTCTTAATCCATACAAGGTCCTTAATAATAATAGTACCGTTTCTGAACCGTTCGGCCGATTAACATAAACTTCTGAAATTACCTTTCCATTAAGGAATGCTGTTTAAATTTCCATTTGTTCAATGATAAATCGATTTTGACAACAATAAACCAATATGTTTTCAACGTTTGCATTTTAACTATTGGTGAATATATATTATCAATGTACTCTTCCTGTTGGAAATCGCAAACTACTAACCTAGCTTTGTGAACATTTTCATTTTTCTTTCTATAAATCCATTTAACATCAATGGCTTTTTTATCTTTGTGTTTTTCAACTAGTTTATTCACGATGGATCTGACCGAGATAACAAACGAACCGATCACCGAGTTCGACAGTAGTGTCGACTCAACCAGCGTATGTTCAGCGGAGTTGGATATACAAGAAGAATGCGTTTCGAATACTGTTAGTAAGATAGAAGAACAGACGTGCATGTATATAGATGATAGCGATGATGATAGTGTGGATGATTGCAGCTTAGTTTCAGAGAAAGGGAATACGAAATTGACTTATAGTGAGCCAGTTAATTAGGAATATGTATCAAAACACAGATTAAATGTTTCTTATTTCAGGCTCGGATTGGTCGTCTATAGTCGAACTATTAGAAAAACGCAGTCTCGATGATATCAGACTATACTTTGACAAGTGTAAGCAGATAGCCCAACTTGAAATTGAGGTGCTCAATAAGCGTCTCGAGGAGGCAAAGACCAATATTAATAATAGTGATTTGATTTGTAAATTAGAAGAACAGATACAAAATCTGAAAGAACAAATCGAGAAAATATAATTAATTTCTTATAAAAACTCAGTTTTCTTACTAATCCCTTCCACATTGTGCTATAATGCTTTGTTTTCATATCGTACTCGAATTACCATATATCTGACTATTTTGATTCTTTTTCCGTAAACATATAGGAAGAAATCGATAAAATGAAGAAAAAATTATCGATATTTTTTGAGTTTCACATGTATATTTATTTTTTTAATTTAATTATATCCAAATATAAAATTAACATTTGTTTATAATTTTATAAAAAATTTTCCACACTACAAAAATCTCACCGATTTATCAATATAAAATAACAGTATTCCTTAGATCATCGAGCAAACATCGCTGACCGATAAGAATTCACAATTATTTTCTTTCATATTGCACAAACATATAAGAAAAAAATCGTTAATCTGAACATGAAATTATCAATATTTCTTTAGTTTCACATACATGGCTTTATTGGAATTCATATTATCTGATATAAAATTGAGAATTTATATTTAATTTTATGATGTCCCGAAAACACGACAATTTTAATCATTTATTAAAGTACAATCACAAAAATACTTAGATAAAATAAATATCACTGACAGACAAGAGTTTACAAATCATATTTTTCATATTTCGCATTCATATCATTCGAAACCGATAATCTGAACATGAAATTATCAATAATTCGCGATTTTCATATGTATGTCTTCATTCGAATTTACGTTATCTTATAAAAAATTAGCGATTTCCAATTCAAAAATACAACAATTTTAACGATTCATCAGAGTATAATAAGAAAATTCATTGACTTTCAACAGTTTAGAATTCACTCTATTTCATTATTTAGCATACCTATAGATGATATCTCACATCTGAACATGAAACTGTCAATATTTCATCAATTTCCCATGTATGAGAATGTACAATTTAACGAATTGTTACATAAAATTCGGGTTTCTATGGAATTTTATAAATTTTTCTATAAAATAGACAACAATCTCATCTGTTGTTTTGGGACTGTGGCTGATTGACTTTGCAAATTAATTTTAACCTCAACACCACAATAGTTTAAAGTGTTCAATAATAACTTATTGTTCACTTATTATCTATAATTATACGGTCTATAATCATACGGCTAATACATTTCGATGGCGACGTCATTTGATTTCAACAGAAAGGTTCTGACGATGATGGCGTCGCCATCGAAATGCGTTAGCCGATATAATTACAGACTGTATAATTATAAATAATAAGTGATTAATTGAACACTTTAAACTATTGTGATGTTGGGGTAATAATTCATTTGTGTAAACAGTCTCATCGTTTAATCAGTGTAAAATCCAAATAATCCCTAGATCGACTGAAACTTACCATTAATTGTTTTCATATTTCGCCAACATAAAGGAAGAATATATCATACGAAGTTAAGATTTCTATTTAATTTTATGATTTTTTCTGAAAAAAAAACAATTGGACCGATTTATTAGTATAAAATCACAAAATTCGTTATTTCGATACAATTTCGGTTAAACGATTCACAAAATTCTTTATAATATTGCGTCTGTTGGTAAGTGTTTGAAATTAATTGTTTAATCATAAAATTGTAATATGTATATTGTTTGAATTAATTGTTAATCATTGTAAATAATGATCGCGCATGCACGCTAATATAAAACATTCTACAATACTATCCATTGAAGATGTAGTAGCCCGTGTTCTTTTGCTATTATGTATGAACAATGTGTAAAATGTATATATAAATAACGTGTAATTCTCGATACAGAAACCTATAATGTAGATTAAAGTTAGAAATGATGTTAAAATAAAGACGTAAGTAATTTTATTTCCACAAGTAAGTCCATAATATGTTTTTCCATGAGTAAGATTTTCAGAAAAACAATATTTTTCGACGAGAGTAAATTTTGTATATTCAGCATAAAAGACGGAAGCTCATTTGGCGAAAGCCTAATACAGCCTTAGATACGAAAAATCTGTTTCCCACTGCGAAACATGGCGATATTAAAGTGTTGGTATGGGGGTGTATGTTAAATAGCGCGTTAATAATATCGAATTTATAGTCAATAATAAATGAGTTCGAATATCTCGATATTTTGAAGTAAAATTTAAAAGTACGAAAAAATCGTATTAGGTTGTAATTTTTATTTCCTACAGGAGAATTATCACAAACATACGTTCAAAATTGTCAAGCTTTGGATACTTTATAATGTTCCAAAGTAGTTATATACCCCCCCCCCACACACACACACATACACAATTTCCTGACTTAAATCACATAAAAAATCTATTAGATTTACTTGAGCGAAAAATTCTGAATCATAATATAACATCGAAAGAAATGTCGAAGACTACCATCATCGAAGAATAGGCCAAAATTAGTTTGGAAAAAACTAAACGATTAGTGCAATCTATGAAAAAAAATTTAAAGAAATTTTAAAACGGAAATAGTTGCTTTGTTATCAATAATAGTGTTTTTATCTTTCAGTCAATATTATTTCAGATAGAACGGATGTGCGCAGATTTTTCTTGCTAGTATTTATGCAACAATAACTTTAACGTCTGTTCATATCGGCGCCTTCTATCGTTATATGAATAAGATCTTTTTTGTTGCAATTTTACAGAGGCTTATGCATTCTACCGCGTTTCTAAATTCTAATTGTATTATAAAAAGACATATTTGTTTCATTGACATTAATAATAGAGTTATCATTTGTTTTGAAACATTGATTTAGAATCAATATTGTCTGTTCTTTACGAACGTTCTTACGTTCGTTCCACATTCGTAAAAGTCGGACAGAATGTTTGACGCGTCAATGCGTAGATTTTTCCGTTCTGCGTACATGTATGAACTATCTTCGATAGCTTCCATGCGCGTCGTGTTGAAATGGATCAAGCTGTCAATTTAAAACGGCGAAAGGGAAAACATTAGTGGAAACAACGATAAGTCACATTTGAGGAGGTAAGTGTTCTCAAATATTTAACGTTCAAGCGTTACAATGTGTTGTTTCCTAATCGAACCTAACCTAACGATTTGACAAATTTCGGTCTGACGTCTGCGTTCTGTTCAGATGTATGTCAATGAAGTTTGTCATTTACGTGTTTATTTATTTCATTTCATATCTGATCGATATCGAGCAAATCTTTCTTGATATCGACCCGCTTTAGATGCCGTACTCGAATTTTCAGATATCAGTGTGCCGTGAAATTGTACTGTTCTCTCCGGAGAAGCATCGGTGGACACAGAAGTCGAATCGAAGATGAACGTCCGAGATAAGTGAACTGTCGATGCTCGCGATGTATCTGTGTATGGCACTGAAGTCGATTTATGTCCGGTTCCACATAACAGCTCTGTTCAGATATGATCGGTAATGTTATTTATTTCTTGTCGACCGTTTTAAACGTTCTCTATGAACGAGTGTTGGTTTTCAGATAGGCTAAATATATCAGAACGATCGAATATTAATCACGACCACCGCCACCACAGAAAACACCTGTGAATTTGAGAACGGGTGAAAAATATCGATCTACGGAGAACATTTCGCCGGGAATAAATATCGTACGTAAATATATTTCATTATTCTTATTTTCTGCGGTACTGAAATATTCAAGCGCTTCATAAAAAAGTTATCTCTTTGATCGAAACAGTACGTTTTTATAACCGATGTATACGATATTCTTCATTACACTACGTAAAATCAATTTAAACAACACCTACTTATATAAAATTCGTTGAATTTTTTTTTTCTATTCCGTTAGGCGCTTTAAAGTTCACTTTTTGTTTATAAAAAAAAATTAAAGGATGAAATATATAATCCCACGATATATAATCCCTTACTTTCCGCAGATACAATTAATCTATCTCTTTCATTTTTTATTCCGTAAACGAATTGTGCCGTAATATGTTATCACTTTGTTTTATTCCGATTTTTCCATTACGGTTCTCTATAATTATTTTAAATTGGCTATTTATTTGGCCATGAAGGCTAGTAATATCTTAATAAAAGTTTTCAGTAACTTCATCTTCATGAGTTTATGTCGGTGTATATACTTGAATTATTCACAACGAGTGCGACCCGGTGATCCGACACGTAACGACCAGACGATTACGTTCTGACCCGACGAGTTGTAATGACATACGATCGGTAAGTTTTCTGAGCTCGTCGTTTTCGTACTCGTTTGTTTACATTTCTTCATTCGTTTTATTTTGTATCTGATCGATCGTCAAATCTCGCATATTACCGATCTGTGTTCTAGCCACCGTTTTTCAGTACTCTGATCGAATGTATTCGATAGTTTATAACAATGATTAGGAACTGGAATTCTAAAAAACGTAAGACTCACTCTCGAATTCGAACAGAACTTACGACGGGGCGAGATGAAAATTTCGCTCGATTCCTTGTGCTCGACACGTTTGTCGATGGCAGCTCGCTTACACGTACGTACGTACAGGAATCAAGCATACGAATTTATAAAGCTAGGTCATACTAATATGCATGCATACTAGTGTAAACAGGCTAATTGAGCGTAAGGGAAACAACCCGTAACAGACAATCGGGGACGTTATTAGGTTGAGTGTTTTATTTTTGATAGTACCGGTCTCATCGTACGGTCATGTATAAATTTCGTAAAATATAAATAATATAACTTATTCAATATAAATTGATTTACATTCATTGACATTCATATGTGTATACTTATATATAATATATGTATATATATTCGTGTGTGTGTGTGTGTGTGTGTGTGTGTGTGTGTGTGTGCATGCGTGCGTGCGTGCGTATGTAGAACGTGCATATGTCTGTACCTACGTATATGTATATATCTATATATACACTGTAATTCCTCAATATAAGTCGAGAAAATGTTCCAAGCATTGGTGACATGAAACAAAAAACGTAAATCGAGTATCTTAAAAATAAATCCTATACAATCGAAGTAACGAAGAAAATAGTCCGTTTTTTGATAGGGATTTTTAACATTTATTGTTACAGATTTAAGTTATTTAAAACAAAAGTATGTGTGTATCGAGATGTGTATGTACACTTGACTAAAAGATCAATTAACTAACATATGAAAAGTTATTAAATTCCAAAGAGAATATTTTCATTTGATCTAAAATACATTTCATGGGTTTTAACACTAGAACTACCGATGTTACATATATACCTAGTTCTACCGCACGCGTCAAATTGACGTATTTTTGATCATGGCTTTCATTTTAACTTTTCACTTAGTTTATGTAAATAAAAGAATATAATTTAACAAAAACAACACTTAATATAATAATTCATTAATTATTAATACAAAAAAAAAACAAACAAAAACACTTTCTATTTGCATTTATATTATAGCACATTTGATATGTATGGAATAACTATGAATCACATATTTTACAAATACATGTTATCTGTGATGAACACTTGCCACAAACATATTTATCAGTTCGTAAGCGAACACTCCTCTCGCTTTTTTTGTCGAAACGAATGAATCTCATAATTTCCGAAAATCTGTTTCTACTCATAGTTTCGGCAAAGAAAGAAGGTCCCCATTTTTTGGACCACAAATACGATAACTTCATGTTTCTTGCTTCGTAGGCTCCTCGAGCATACAAAATGGCTATAAAAGCATATAATTCGTCCATAGTAATTTTCCAGTCGTTCTGTAAAATGTTTCTGGCCTGTAGCTCCGTGCAAGCTTTTATGTGGCTCATAATTCTATTATCAATTATAAGCCGAAATACACTACTAACATTACCGAGCATAATGTTTCGCTCGCATAACCAGTTGGGCCCGAAGTATCCTTGAATATAGTACGTAATGGCAATCTACCAACACGACCATTTCCTAATTCTTCCCATTCAGTACCGTCGACAGCAATGTCTTTTTGCTGTCTCGGTTCGGTTTCTGTTCGGCTATCCGATTCAGTATCTGAACATATTCGCAATCGCTTACTGCGTTTGTGGCTATTTTGGAGAATTTCAACCAAGAAGTTTATCACATTAGAAGTACAACTGATAATGATTGCAACCTGATTACATTCACCAGTTAGAGCGTTTAGTACTAAACCGAATCATAATCCGAACAAAATAGATCCCGTTATAACGGCTGCCGAACACTTTGGATCATTCAATAATACATTTTTCATAGAAAAATGTACCTAAATTTTTTCCAGGAAATGTCTGAAAGCGATATATGTGAATGCAAGGATGGACATCAATACGTATTTACATTCATTTGAATATAAATTTTGAGATTGCTAATTTCGTCAATTTGACGTGTCTTGGTAGAAATAGGTATAGGTCATACTAATTATGGAAGTTAAAGTAGCTAAGTGGAAATTGAATAGGAATATTTAACTGTTCTTATATTTCATTAAAAGTCGTCATAAAATTCTAGAACAATACATAAACCATATCGAAATTTTTAAGCACGAAATTTGAAAATCGTCAAAATGACGCTCTTGGTAGTTCTAGTGTTAATCGTTTCTAAAATCTGAAATATTTACAATTTTGTAAAAATTAGGTTAGTTTCGATATACTTTTTGCATTTTCCGCATGAATTCATTTCATATATATTTTAATTGATTTAATTATTGTTATTATTTAAACTTAATGATATTTTTTACTATATACGTTATTTTTTTTGTTAAGTTAAAAAAAACATTCCTGTTATTTTATAGTGTACGTTTGAAAAGTCAAATATGTTAGTTAAAGTTTCTGAATTTTCATTTCGACATACCGACCTTTGTTCTTTGTGGTTTTCATGAAATCATGCCGATTCTTTTAACGACGGTCTATTTTATTTGCGTTGAACGGATTTTGCGTTTTTCTTTTTTTCTCTGTAATTTTTATAATGAAATTATCCCTTTTTATTATCATTTAAAACGTTAAAACCATCAACAAAAAATTCATCATTTGATTTGTATTTTACGTGTACAATATTAAAATTAAATCTCGATTCGCTTCTCTAATCGCATGAAAAAATAGTTTTCATATATTTTCGTAAGTTATATAAATACTTTGTAACAATTTATGTATTCGCAAACTTAATCGATATTGAAATATTTTGTACATTTTTGTAGGTTTGTATTAAATTGAACCACTGCGGAGGAAAACAAAACAGTTTAAAGTGGCAAACAATTGAAAGATACTAAATTGAATAGGATTTTTCAATTAAATTGAAAAATCTCTAATAGAAATATAGCAGGCAATAATCGAAGATTCCAACAAGAAAACAATCAATGGTCGCATTTTCGTAATAACTTGATAAACCGGAGTTTGATTTGAAACAGATTAGACCAAGGATCGTGTCGATGTAAGTATTTAATATAAGTTTAGAATAAATTTCAAGAATTTCTGTAGAAGGTTGATGAATATAATATTTAATTATGCGTGTGTGTGTGTGAGAGAGAGAGTGCGTGCGTGTGTGGTACACGCATTTACTCGCACACATTAATTTTTGATACTAGAGAATGTAGAAGGAAATAGATGTTGAGAAAGCATGATATGAACCACTGTTCATGTTAGTACCTTCTGTTTCTGCTGATGGTATTTTCTGCTTTAAAATAAGTTTGCATTAGATATAATTTTACAGAGGCTTATGCATTCTACCACGTTTTTAAATTTCAATTGCATCTTAGCACTAGGTATACGGACGTTCCATGTATACCTATCTCTACGGGCACGGGTCAATTTGACGCATGAACAAAATCATACATTTTCTTTAAAAAACAACTTAAAAACAACAATTATATAATATTAACTTATAAATGAAACTATAAGATATACATTTATATAAAATTTATAATATTTAACATTACATTTTTTCCATGTATCTTTTACACATATATATTGGTAAAAAAATTATCAGTTGTTATATTCCTGCCTTGATGTAAATATGATTCGGCTATCTTTAAAACTGCAAAATCCGCCCAATAAAATAAGTTTGCATGAGATATAATTTTAAGAGGCTTATGCATTCTACCACGTTTTTAAATTTCAATTGCATCTTAATTGAGCCCTTTATTTTGAAAGTGGCCCAAGACCATTTATTTTTAAATCGAGATATTTAATTGTTTGAGTTTTAATAAATTTAAAAATATTGGTAACTGATAACATGTTAGTATAATGTTTTTATGTTTCTAAGGGTGTGTAATTTAGTAACCCAATTAGTATGATAAACATTTTTTACGAAAATACACGTTTTTGATGACCATAAATGGACTTGGGCCACTTTCTAAATTAATGAAATCACTTTTTTAATTTGTAAGAAAGACCAAGTCCATTGAAAAAAATAATAAAAAAAATTATATATATATATATATATATATTTATTTTATAATTTTGTGTTATAAAATTTAAAAATCGGATCCTCTAGAGTACATTTTAGAAAAATTTTTTGATTTTTTTTTAAATTCTCTTTGAAAATTTGGAAAAAAATTTAGGATTTTTTTAATTTTTTAAAAGTTTTGGAAAAAAATTAGGATCTATTTTGGAAAATTTTTTCAAAATTCTTTTGAAAAATTTCTTTAAAAATTATAAATAAACAATAATGATTTTTGAAATAATATAACTAAAAATATAAAGTTGATTTTTCAAATGCAAACCTTTAAATAATATCAAGTATCTCCCATCCGCTTTTTTTTTTTTTTTTTTTGTACATAGCCGCGAAATTCAAAAGACGGAAGAAAAAGGCGGAAGGGAGATATTTGACAACCTAATATCTCAATGTATGAATAATAAATGGATTTGGGCCATTTTCCAAATAAATTTCTGATCATTTTATTAACTGACTAATTTTCTGTTTACAAAATCTCAGTGATTTTAAATATATTAACGGAATTCTTGTAAGAAATGAAAAGATAACGGAATTGTAAATATTATAACAGCTAACTCGATTTTTTTGGAAAATGAACTTGCGCTATTTTCAAAATAAACGGCTCGTTTGTGAAAGCTCAATAGAGCTTTAATTTGTTTGGAATGGAGATTCGGAGCCAGTGCTCTACGTAAAGACATTCGTTTTGTATTCGTGGAAATCGAACAGTTTTCGATGTGTCGATACGTAGATTTTGCTCGATTCTCACATGAAATATCTTTTGATAGCTTGCATGCACGTACTTGTTGACGGAACTCATGCTGTCGGATTAAATTCAGGGAGAGGGAAACATAATAAAGTCGAACGGATTTAAGGTATACGTTTTTAATTAAGCCAGGCACCTGGTAAATCTGAGAGAGGATACCCGATGTATGCAAACTGTCGATGTCTGAAGGTCTCTCACAGACGGCATTCAGAGTGGTTTACGTTCAGTTCCGTTTGTCATATTTGTTCAAATGCGATCGTGATGTTATTTGTTTTGTCGACTACTATTTTAAATATTGTCTATGAACGAACGTTGTTTTATGAAAGGACGCGACAATTGAATTCTTTTTCAATGAAATTGAGTTTTCACTTTTCTTTTCGACTAACTTATCAAAGCGAAAGCTTTACGTATGTAATATCGAACGATATATATGTTTTTAAAAAGAGAAAATTAAATGCGTTTATCTTTTCATGCAAACAAATTAACACTAAACCTACCGACACTTCATGTATACCTATTATTCCTACGAAGACAAAGCAAAAGGGCGATCGGCATCAGATTTAAAGAACACAAAGCCGATGTACGATGTCATAGAATAGATAAATCTAGTGTAGCTTGAAAACGGACACGGTTTAGGGAAATTAGAATTAATTAAACATATAACCAATAAAAGAGATCTAGACTGCCAAGAGAACATGGAAATTTAAAAAAACAAATCGCGTGTAATGAACTCGGATAACGGTCCAATAAACTCGAGCTTGTTTAGCCTTTTGCACTACCGTAAATAATATTTTGTATAAAAACGCAACTAGAATATATGCAAGACACTAATTTAATATAATAATAATATATATAGAAAAATACTAACATATTTTTTTAAAAAAATAAATCACAAAACTAATGCATGTAGATATTCAATTCATCTAGAACAGACCTCACAAATCGTTAAAAAATTTTCGAATACCGTCACAAGTAATAAATAAGTCGATCCATGTCATCAAAAAAAGTCACAAATCTATGAAAAAGAACATGTTGCAAAGACAATAAAAAAAAGGGAAAGCACTTCATGCTTGCAGACCAGATGACGAAAAGAAAGATACACCCCCAGTTGTAGATGGATTGAATAAAGACACAAAACACAAATCAGTATAGGTATATATAAGAAAGTTAGTCTAGATTTTAACAGAAAGGCTCCGACGATGATGGCGTCGCCATCGAAATGCATCAGCCGATAAAATTATAAATTATATAATTATAAATAACAAGTGAACAATAAGTGATTATTGAACATTTTAAATTATTGTGGTGTTGGGGTGAAAATTCATTTGTGTAATGTAATTTTAGATATTTTTTTACAATACTTCAAGCATATGAATATATTGAAGCATCTTTCACTATTGCTGATTCTGTTTATGGTTCAACATTTTTTGTAGCTACAGGTTTTCATGGTCTCCATGTAATTATCGGAACTACCTTTTTGTTAATTTGTTTAATTCGTCAGATTAAATGTCACTTCTCATCAAATCATCATTTTGGGTTTAAAGCAGCTGCTTGATACTGACATTTTGTAGATGTAGTTTGATTATTCTTATATATTTCAATTTATTGATGAGGTAGATATTTATATAGTATAAAAGTATATTTGACTTCCAATCAAAAGGTCTAATATTTAGTATAAATAATTATTTCTTTATTATCTATATCTTACTTAATTTTATTTATTTCATCAATTATTATAATATTAGCTTCGTTACTATCAAAAAAAAGATTCATCGATCGAGAAAAAGCTTCCCCTTTTGAACGTGGATTCGATCCTCCCGAATACCTTTTTCTTTACGATTCTTCTTGATTGCTGTGATTTTTTTAATTTTCGATGTAGAAATTGCATTACTCTTTCCGCTAATCTTAATCATAAATTATTCTAATATCTTTATATGATTTTTTACAAGTTTAATTTTTTTGTTAATTTTATCAATTGGTTTATACCATGAATGAAATCAAGGAGCTTTAAATTGAGCTAATTAGGGTTGTGGTTAAGTATAACATTTGATTTGCATTCAAAAAGTATTGTTTTCAATCTTCCTTATAATTTTTTTAGTAAGTATGAAGCGATATATTGCAATTAGTTTCGACCTAATCTTAGGTTAAATAAACCCTTACTTTTAATCGAAACCAAAAAAGAGGTATATTACTGTTAATAATATTATTACAAGTATTTTCTGATTAAAAATGTATGTTGTTAAAAAAAAGCTGCTAACTTTTTATTTAGCGTTTAAATTCCGTTTATACCTTTAATTTATATAGTTTAATAAAAACATTACATTTTCACTGTAAAAATAAAGTATTTTTTTTTTTATAAATATTTAAAGGCAATTTACCTCCCTAACAACTTCAATGTCATGCTCTAAATATAAGCTATTTAAATAAATTATTAAAATAATTACTCAAACTACAAAACTTCATAATTTTTTTTTAAATTATTAGTTTGGATTAATTGATACATTTTAGAATTACTTTTTAATAAATTATAAATTCCTTGACCACCTTGTCGTAATAAATTGAGGTTTTTCGTGGAATAATATAATATTTGATGAAGTTTTAATAAAAATGATATATTTAACAATTAGAAAATATACAACCTTAAATGATATATATATATACAATACTAATATAACTATGATGATACACTGCTATACAATATGATACACTGGATAACTATGAACTGTTGTACAGTACTAATCTACGGCTGACTCATCCCGCAGTATATATACAGTCTACTTATATAACCACACTTATGTATACTCTATAGGAGTTATACAATATATTACAACATTACTTTATGAAGCTAAATGTACTATATATCTAACACACCTAATATTTCTCTTCAATCTTGATCAATTCTTTTAATAATTAAGTACCCTAATTTTAAAAAATATGAATTAATAAATTTAGTTGATAAAACTGGCATAAATCATATGGAACCTTAAAAACTAGATATTCCATAAGTTTTTAAAGAATTTAATTTTCAATTTAACTTAAACTTTGAAAGTTCATAAGCAATCCATATTCCAATTAATCTTACTAATAATGTTATTAACTTTATAATTAAAGGTAAAACAATTAAACTTGAAGAAGGAAAAATCAATCAACTTAATATTCTCCCCCCCCCCCTCCCCAATAGTAGCAAAAAATAAACCCAATATTCCTTTTAACATTTTTCATTCTTCATCATTAATTGAATTTAATCTTTTAAAATTAAAAGTACCAGTTATAGAATAATAAATTAAACGAAAAGAATAACATACAGTTAATCCTGTAGAAACAAAATATAAAAAATAAATAAAAACATTTAAATAAGATAAACTTACCATCTCTAAAATTAGATCTTTTGAATAAAAACCCGCTAAAAATGGAGTCCCACATAAAGCTAAATTAGCAATATTTACAACACACCCGATTGGCCGTCTGGTATGCCGTCCGGTATGCCGATTGACGATAGACATCCCCGTCGGAGACGATATTATTATATCGATATTTATATTATTGTTATAAACAATTAACTACTGTTAATTCAAACAAATACGTATAAAATCTAAATTCCTTCTTCAAACTTGTCCCGTGCTGCTCGTCCCGCACCCACTGCTCTTCCCGCCGCACCTGCTCTTCCCGCACGGGACGCTGCCCGAGCCGCCGTCCGAGCCGTCGCCCCAGGCACCGCCGTACGCGCCGCCGTGAACTTAATTTTAAACAACAAGACCCGATTGGCCGTCCGGTATGCCGTCCAGTATGCCGATTGACGGATAGACGTCGCCGTCGGAGATGAAATTATTATATATATATATATTAAAACGTAAAAGAATTTATATTTAAGATGTTAATGATTTGAATCATTGTTGAACTTTAATTCTATCAAACACTAAATATTTTAATAATTATTATAAGTGAGATGTTATAATTATATTTAAGAGTTTAAATATTTGAATTATTATATTTTCGAATAATCAGTGGACTTTATTTATATTGAATACTTTAATTATTTGATTATATTTCGAACATGGAATAAATGTGAGTTTTCATGTATATTTAATTGTGATTTATGTTTTTTTTTTATAAATATATATATATATATATATATATATATATATATATATATATACATACATACATACATACATACATACATACATGCATACATGCATACATGCATACATACATACATACATGCATGCATACATACATGCATACACACATGCATAAACAAATTACTCATACAACACACACACTACATGCATACACACCATATATATACATCTCATACACACACACATACCACATGCACACACACCACTTACACACACATCACATATACACACACTACATATATATCAAATAAATGCCACACACACACACACACACACTAAATAAACAACACATAAATACAACTTTATAAATGATTCGAAACTGCTTGTTGCAGTGAAGTATTTTTAAGAATTTCGTTTAAATGTTTAATGCAATTATTTGAATTGTTAAAGTTTGAATAGAATTATATTTAGGAATTTGTTTTAAACGATATCAATAATTATTTTATATTATCGATTTTGAATATATTTATGATGTTTTTTTAACTGTTTAGTGTTATTATTGATTTATTATTATATTATGATGTAATTGTTGTGTGATAAATAAAGAATTTTTCATTGGAAGATGTTTATTTCTATTACATTATATGTATATAATACATTGATATTTTTTAATATTGCTTTTTTTTCTTTTTTTAGTATTGTTATTGTTATTAGTAATGGAAAAATGTTGTTATTATTAATATAAATTATTGTTAACGATTATAGTAATGAATGGAAAGAAGAAAAAGTAATAATAATTATAATAAGAAGAATTATATTAGTGAACAGAAAGAAGTATTAATGTGGAGGGGAAATATGATTGTTGTTATTAATGAAAGTAATTGTTAATCTTTATGAGTATTAGGAACAAAAATAAAAATGATGAATATTGTTTATAATGTAAGAAAAATTAAAATTATTAATAGTAGCAATAATAGAATGGAAGAAGTTGTTGTAATGGTAATTAATAATAATAATAAATTGTAAGAAGAAGAGGAAGATGTATTAGTAGTTTTGAAAAAAGGAATAAAAACAAGAATAATAATTAAAAAGAAATCAATAAAAGGAAGTAGTATAAATAGTAATAAAAAGTAATAAGAAATATTAGTAATAATAATAGTAATTAATAACTGACTGGGTAGCACAATCTGATCAAATAGTTGTAAATAGTTATATTTTTAACTAATAATTTTTTGAACAATTTTTTAAGTATTCAAATACTTGTATTGTAATTTAATTAAGCACAATAATAAATTTGATATTGTTATAACACAAGTCTAAAATCGAATATAAATACTTTTGTATAATAATTAATATATCGATATATATTTTAAAGAGATTAATATTATTGTAAGCAGATAAACGAAATTGTATGCAGATTTGATTGTTGAAATTTAGTTTCGGATCAAAATCATTAATCTCAACTTTTCATATGTTTTTATGATTTCAATAAATTATTTTACTCACAAATACACACAGTATTATATATATTATTTATTATATATTATCTGTAATTTACAAAAAAATTACTTTTCGTAATAAGCGATTGATTCAGTCAGATGGAGGTGACGTATATTACAAACTAACTAATCTAACTTACAAACTAATTAATAAATTTAATTTACAAACTAAACTTACAGCTAAATCGCCGATAAAGTCATCTTGTTTTAGTTTCTTTGGGACGAATCCAGTGTTATACTGACAACCGAGGCACTGGTCGGTTAGGGGAAGGAAAACCGGTTAGGGGCGGTTGGTAAATTTTGGCCATGGAAGGAAAACGATGGAAATAACCTTTTTAAACCTGTAGGATGGGTATGATCAAGGCGGCGGATTAAGGGATTTTTATAGTGGCTAGTACAGATAAGGTATCAACTGATGATATTAGTGATATGGTCGTCTATTATTTTCAGGCTTGCACATGCGTGGACGATAGGGATCGGCGTGTCTCTGGGAGTGGATGTCATGAGGCAGGCACCGTCAGCGTAAAGCGCGAGTGAAGTGATATAACAAATCATCCCTCATTCCATCCGTCGACAATGGCGATACACGACGACGAGCCGTAATTACCGAACCACTGACCTGTTTGTTTATTTATTTATTTGTTCTAGATGTGCGACCGACACCTCCATCCCCTCGTATCCGTACACGCTACCCTTTGATACTTTATTAAATATATATATATATATAAAATGGAAATAGCTCCGAGCTATATTATATTTATATGTATGTTTGGATAGATAGATGGATGCGTGTGTGTGTAGGTCGAATCAAGAAAAAACAAAGTGGAAAAAAGCATGCGTACTTCATATAAAAAAAATGGGAAAATAAAAAAAGGGCAATTAAGTGCATCTGACAAATCATTTTCACTAAAATTAAAAAAGTAAAATGTTCAAATCATGCATATGAGACACGGTCAAAGGTGTGTTTGTAGTCGCTGTTTGTCGTCGTCGAAGTTTCCGTCCGAGGAACGGGAAAAAAGGGGTTGGAGGAAGGAAGGAACGGAGAACCCACGATGGATTATTAAAATTGTCACACTCTTTGTCATACACACACACACGTGTCTTCATCGTCGGACCCACACCCCCACGTGCGGGGGTTGAACAGACGGACATCCCCGTCGTCGAACTACTCATCCCCTAATTCGTGAATTTTTATATGTATTTTTTTTTCGTACGTCCGCGGAAAATTCGTGAAGTGTAAGAGACACGACCGAATATGTGTGTGTGTGGTTGAATCCCGTGACTGTTCTGGTCAAGTGGGGCGGTGGGAGTAATTGATATGTCCGGCCGGTCGACCAAATTGAGACGAAACAATTGTGGATGTTTTTTTTATTTTTTTTGTACGGAAAACGAGTGTCGGTTTTGAGATTGCGGTGTGGCTGTAACTAAGTTTTGAGAAGTTCGAAAGTATGGCGTATTGTAGATAATTTAATGCCGTTTCGAACTCTTTTTGAGATTTGGGAATCGGGTGGACGGTTTGAAAGGTATTTGTGAAAAAGTGGCGATATGCGTTTTTCAAATTTGATTTTATTGTGAAAAATACAATGTCTGTTTTGAGACTCTACTGGAGCCGTATCTGTGGTTTGAAAATTTTTAAAATATGCTATGTTGTAGAGAATTCAATGCCCTATCGTACACTTTGTAAAAATTTAAAATCAGTCAAGCGGTTATAAAGATATTCACAAAAAACTGATAAAGTAAATTTTTAATATAATTTATTATAGTGAAAAAAACAATATCTACTTTGAGACTCTACTGGGACCGTACCTGTGGTTTGAAAATTTTCAAAATATGATATGTTATAGAGAATTTAATTATCTATCGTATAATTTTTGAAAATTTAAAATTAGTCAAGTGGTTATAAAGATATTTGCAAAAAACTGACAAAGTATATTTTTAACATAATTTATTACAGTGAAAAAAACAATATCTAATTTGGTAAATTCTACTACAGCTGTCGCTTTGATTTAAAAATTTTGAAAATACGATATTTTGTAGAGAGTTGAATGCCCTATCGAACAATTTTTGAAAATTGAAAATCAGTCAAAAGGTAATAAAAATATTTGAAAAAAACTGACAAATTGAATTTTTTACACAAGTAATTCCAGTTAAAAAATCAATATTTATTTTGAGACTCTATTATGGCTGTCCCTCTGGTTTGAAAATTTTTAAAATACGATATTTTATAGAGAATTTAATGCCCTTTAAAACGTTTTTTGAAATTTGAAAATCGACTAAACGGTTATAAAGATATTTGAAAAAACTAACGAAATGTATTTTGTACACAAGTAATTCTATTTAAAAAAAACAATATTTATTTTAAAACTCTACTGGGGCTGTACGTGTAATTTGAAAATTTTGAAAATAACACATTTTGTAGATAATTCAATACCGTTTATTACCCTTTTTGAAAATTTCAAATAGGGTAATTGGTTATTGAGATATTTGAGAAAAACCAACGATATGTATTTTAAATAATTTTTTTGGGGAAAATTATTTTCAAATTACACACACACACACACACACTTATACATATATATATATATTTATATATATATATATATATAAAGAGAGAGAGAGAGATAGAGAGAGAAGATAGATCTATTTTCATTAAAATAACCAACATTTTAAGTTCTACTGAATTTCAAACGTTAAAAATATTTTGATGAACGATTGAATAATCAGAAAGGAGAAAAATCCTTATAAATATTTGGAAAGTGTTTCGTTTTTTGTAAAAAAAATGATCAGCATTTCGAAAATTGGTTTAGTAAATTTACTTGCATTTCTATGTTAAATAAAATTGTGGATTTTTGAAAAAAAATCTGTTGTAAAACCTAACATCCGCTGAACGATCCTATCGTCTTTTCTAAACATATAATTTTTTTTAAAAATATAAAAATATACAAAAATATAAATGAAAAATTCAGATATTAAACAAAAATTGTACTTACAGCTTCGGGCAGGAATATCATCGACGCCATACAAAAATCCAGGATCATAAGAACGTGCTTTATCGACGCCTCATGAGTTTTCGTCTGGAAAAAAAGATTCGTTTGAATAATTGTGAACAAATTACGAGTTTTTTTTTGTACAGAATTTAACGCCCTTTCGAATGATATATAATTTTAAAAAATCGGTTTAAATGGCGAAAAGAAATTTGCAAATAAACAACACTATTTTTATTTTTTTAAAAAAAATTATGCGTTGTGTTTGAGGTGCTAGTGTGGATTTGTCTGTAATTCAAAATTTTATAAAAAATATATGTTATACAGAATTTAATGTCCTAATTGGTGTGTAATTTTTCAAATTTCTGATAAAAATTAAAAAATGATTTCCAAAAAACGTACAAGATGTAATTTAAAAAAATTGTAAAAGTGTATCAAGTAGTCTGTTTGAACTATTACCAGGGTTGTATTTGAGGTTTGAAAATTAAAAAAAAATACATTTTGTACATAATTTAATACCCTTTCGGACGATGTATGATTTTTCAAATTTCCGGAAAAAGTTCATAAGTTATTTCCAAAAAAACATACAAGATGTAATTTAAAAAATTAGAAAAGTGTATGAAATCAAGTAGTCGGTTTAAAGTATTACCAGAGTCGTATTTGAAGTTTGAAAATTTTGAAAAAAAAATATTTTTTTCAGAATTTAATGCCCTTTCGGACGATGTATGATTTTCAAATTTACGGAAAAAGTTCATAAGCTATTTCTAAAAAACTTACAAAATGTAATCTGAACATGTGAGAAAAATTTACGAAATCAAGTAGTCTGTTTTAACTATTACCAGGGTTGTATTTGAGGTGTTAAAATTTTGAAAAAAATATATTTTATGCAGAATTTAATGCCATTTCGGACAGTGTATAATTTTTTAAATTTTCAGAAAAAGTTCATAAGTTATTTCGAAAAAAAACTTACAAGATGTAATTTAAAAAAATGGGAAATGTGTATGATATCAAGTAGTCTGTTTGAACCATTGCCAGGGTTGTATTTGAAGTTTTAAAATTTTGAAAAAAATATATTTTATACAAAATTTAATTTCCTTTCAAACGATGTACGATTTTTCAAATTTCTAGTAAAAGTTCAAAAGTTATTTTTAAAAAACATACAAGATGTAATCTGAACAAGTGAGAAAAATTTACGAAATCAAGTAGTCTGTTTGAAACATTGTCAGGGTCGTATTTGAGATTTGAAAATTTTGAAATAAATATATTTTATGCAGAATGTAATGCCTTTTCGGATGATGTATGATTTTTCAAATTTCTAAGAAAATTTCAAAAGTTATTTTTAAAAAACATACAAGATGTAATTAAAAAAAATGGGAAATGTGTATGAAATCAAGTAGTCTGTTTGAACTATTAGCAGGGTCGTATTTGAGGTTTTAAAATTTCGAAAAAAATATATTTTATACAGAATTTAATGCCATTTCGACCGATATACGATTTTTCGAATCACTGTAAAAATTTCAACACATATTTTCAAAAAACTCACAACATATCAATTATATAAATGTGATAAACGTACGTAAATCAAATATTTGTTGTCCTCTCATCAGGACCGTATTTATGACATAATTTTTTTTAAAAAAAACGTATGTTGTAGAGAATTTAACGCTGTTTCAAAAAGTATACACTTGTATCAAATCGCTGTCAAAAATTCAACAGATATTTCCCAAAAAATACGCTCGACGCGTCTTTCAATCAAATCAAACAGTTTGGAGTTTGAATCTCGGTCATGGCCATTTGCGACGTACAAAAATTTCGAAAAAAATCTATATTGTAGAGAATTTAACGCCCTTTCGTTTGATATATATTATTTTGATTTCGGTACAAAGACCGACAAAATATAGTCGAAAAGCACGCAGATTATTAATTGGAATTGAATTCGCGTCGCGGCCGATTAATTCGCACGACGACGGAACTAAAACAGTCTTAAGTACGTGCGTGTGTGTGTGTGTGTGTGTGAAATGAACTTAGAATCCATAATGAAGGTCAATAAAATTCCTTTCAAGTTTTTTCCCCATAAATCTCTTTGGAAAAATCACAGATCGCAAATACAGGTCCTGATAAAAAATCATTGTTTAGAAAATTGATTCGAAATGTGGTTATGGAAGTGTGAAAAATTCAAAACAAATATATGTTGTGGGGAATTTAAGGCCCTTTCGAATGATGTAACTTTTTTGAAAATTCTCTGGAAGATCGACTAGATTTTTCCAAAAAATCTACAGAGTGTACTTGATGTTATTGGTGTTTGTATGGAAAAAGAAACGTGATGTTTTGCCAGTTGTAATTGTTGTATCTGGTTGGGGAAAAATGTGGAAAAAATGTATTTTGGAGAGAATTTAATGCCCTTTCAAGTGATATCAATTGTTTTGAAAATCTCTCACAGCTTGATCAGATTTTTGAAAAAAATCTACACAGTGATTTGATATCAATTGTAATTTTATAAAAAAATCAAAAGTCAAATTTGGATACTTGTAACAATTGTACCAGTTGGAGGAAAAATTTGAAACAAATATATTTGGTAGAAAATTTAATGCCCTTTCAAATGATATCATTTGTTTGAAAATTCTCTCACAGCTTGATCAGATTTTTGATAAAAAATCTACACAGTGATTTGATATCAATTGTAATTTTATAAAAAAAGTCAATTTTCAAATTTGGATACTTGTAACAATTGTACCAGTTGGAAGAAAAATTTGAAAAAAATGTATTTGGTAGATAATTTAATGCCCTTTCAAATGATATTATTTGTTTTAAAAATCGATCAAAACTTAGTCAGATTTTTGTAAAAAAATATGCCTAGTGTACTGATATCAATTTTAATCATATGAAAAAATCAAAAATTATATTTGGACACTCAGAACAATTATACCAGTTGGTAAAAAATTTTGAAAAAAGTATATTTGGTAAAGAATTTAATACCCTTTCTAATAATATTAATTTTTAAGAGATTCTCTAAGAGCTTACTTAGATTTTTTAAAAAATGTAACTAATACACTTGATATCGATTGTAATTGAACAAAAAAAAAATAAATGTTATTTTTGGACACTTGTACCAATTAATCCAGCCGGTAAAAAAAATCAAAAAAAATATATCTTACAGAAAATTTAATGTCCTTTAAAATAATATTATTTATTTAACAATTCTCTCACATCTTAACTAATTTTTTGAAAAAAAATGTACCTAGTGTACTTGATATCAATTGCTATTATAGAGAGAAAACAATCATCATATTTGGACACTTGTAATAATTGTATCAGCTGGTGAAAAAAATTGAAAAATATATTATATAGAGAATTGAATGCCCTTTCAAATGATATAATTTTTTCAAAAATTCTCTTGCAGCTTAGTCAGATTTTTGAAAAAATGTACTCAATGTACTTGATATCAATTGTAATTATATGTAAAAAACAATTGTCATTTTTGGATACTTTTAACAATTGCATCAGCTAGTGAAAAAATTTGAAAAAAATATATTTTACAGACAACTTAATGCCCTTTCAAATGATATTATTTTTTTTAAAATTCTCTTACAGCTTAATCAGATTTTGGAAAAAACTGTCCTCAGTGTACTTAATATTAATTGTAATCGTACGAAAAAGTCAAATGTCATTTTTGAACACTCGTACCAATTAAACCAGTCGGTAAAAAAAATTGAAAAAAATATATTTCATAGAGAATTTAATACACTTTCAAACGATATAATTTTTTTCAAAATTCTTTCACACCTTAATCAGATTTTTGGAAAAAAACATACCTAATGCACTTGATATCAATCATAATCATACGAAAAAAACAAACGTCATTTTTGGTCACTTATACCAATCAAACCCCCCGATAAAAAAAAATCAAAAAAAATATATTTTGTAGAGAATTTAACGCCCTTTCAAACGATGTACAAACATGACAAAATCGTGTACATATTTCATCACGATTTATCAAGAAATAAAACACTCGTAAATAACAACAACAATCAAGAAAATTTTCGAATAAATTCACAAAAACATCAAAGGAATGATCCGAAAATACGTGTCTATAATCGACCTCACATAACCACGTATCTAGATTAGAAAATACATCCAATTTGGATGAAATCCGTACGAGAAACGCGAGAAAAATGAATTTATTTTTCTTGAAAAATATTTTTTTAATATATTTATATAAACACACACACACAGTTGTGTGTGTGTGTGTTTAAGAATGACATAACTTTCTGACATTTACATATTTTTTAAAGTAAATACTAATTTGTACAATATTTACTGATATCGTAATTACAGGTATATTTCAGTAGAAATTTATTATTATGTATATATATATATATATATATATATATATATATATATTTATTTGTTAGTGTGTGTGTAATATATGTATATACATATGCATACATTTGATATTTTTGACCATATTTTGACGATACGTAGTTCGACGCGTACGTTGAGTGAGTGTGAATAAAAAAAAATGTTTTTTTCGAAGTGAGTAAGAGGGGGGTTGGAGGTCGGTGGTTGGTTCTCTCGATCCCAAGTGTGAGTACAGAGCAATGGTTTGAGTGTATATATATATATATATATATATATATTTGTATGTGTGTGGGTGTGATGGGGTGACTGTGTGTGTCTGGGACCCAACTCGCATAAAAATTGTTGTTACTGGCCGATGTCCCCCTATTTTTACGTGTTAAAATAACGCTCTCGCCGCGCACCGTTGGTGTGAGGGTTCCAATCCGGGTTGTCAACATTTGTGCTGATTTGATGCCGCACTGGATTTTTTTATGACGCCCAAATGTAGCTTTATTATGAACGTTCGCAAATTATTGATTTCTCTTCGTCGGTTTTAGTAATAAACAAGTTATATAGGCGATGCCGGTGGTACTGAATTTTTGCAAATTACATCTATATATATATATTTGTGTGCATGGATGTTTTTCATAAACAATTCCTCGATGTATATATGTATCTGGATCGTGGTCGAGCTCACACACGCTCGGACTCGAACCCACACCAGCCGAACGACGACGGACGGCCGGCAAACTGTGCAGACATTTCTCTGAATTTCATCTTGAAATAATCTGGAATTGAGCTGCTCGAGAAGTTCAAGCGAAAAACCAATTTGTGGAAAATGATTTTCTTGTGGTGTGGAAATTTGACAGTATATGTGGAATGCTTGTATGGAATTGATTTATTTTTACACGTTTCGAAAGGGCATTCGATTCTCTATAAAATATATTTTTTTCAATTTTTTCCATCAACTCATATAATTGTTAGAAAGGTCCAAAAATAGGGTTTGGTTTTTTCGTATGATTACAATTAATATCAAGTGCACTAGGTATGTTTTTTTCAAAAATCTGATTAAGCTGTGAGAGAATTTTTAAATAAATTGTATCACTTAAAAGGGTATTAAATTCTATACAAAATATATTTTTTTCAAATTTTTTCACCGGCTGGTACAATTATTAGAAGTGTCCAAATACGACTACTTATTTTTCCTATAATTACAATTGTATCAAGTACACTAGCCAAATTTTTTTTCAAAAATCTGATTAGGCTGTAGGAGAATTTTTGAAAAAATTATATCATTTGAAAGGGTATTAAATTCTCTACAATATATATTTTTTTCGAATTTTTTATCTACCTGATACGCCCTCTCCGAGTTCTCAAACAACACGATTGATTTTCGTGGAAAATACACCCCTGTCTCTCAAACCAAAAATGAAATTAAGGCCTAAAATATTTCGAAAAATCAAACATGAATAAGAATTCATCGTAAAATTGAACCAGGGTTCGAAATTTTGACTGAAAATCAAATCAGGGGTTGTTTTTTTTTGGGGTTTTTTTTCTCCTTATAAAAATGTCGATCAAATGTCCCTGGGTTCGAATCCGTTTATCAATTGATTTCTTTTCAAAAGGGATGAATAAGGAATGTGAATGAATAAGGAATTTTACCACATCGGTTATAAATTTATATATCAAATACTTTTAGATAACATTAAAACAAAAAATAATTTTGAAAACTAGAAGTTATGTGTGTTTTACGAATACAAATTTTATTTAATATAATCCTATTGTAAGTGAAAAAAATATATTCAAATCCCCATTTGGGGATCGCGGAAACAAATGGGTTAAATAAATCAAGTTCATCTTTATATGTGCACGGCGTTCAATCGATTTTTTTTCGAGTTCAATCGACGCGTTGGCGGTACGTAGTCCGGTGATAAGACTTTTCCACGGTGATTGAATGTATAGAACGATGGGATGTTTCTAAACGTCTCCCAAGACTTGTTCTCAAATTCGGCAGTAGCTCTTATTTCTTCGAAATCGCCACTGACAGACATTACAGAATACATGATGGCGAACAAACTGACAATTGCTTGAACGACAATCTGTAAACATACTTTCGTCATTTCCGTTTGACGGTAATACAAAAGCTCAGTTCGATACCGCACACTGTTCGAATAAACTTACCTTCAATGGTAAACCATCGAACTCCATTTCCCTCATTTTGATATATGATATATCTATAAAATAAATAATACATTTTACATTAATTGTGAACGAGTACTACTTGTTATTTGTCCTTACATACATTTGGCTGCTGAATAAGCAGCGTCGACCAGAGATATTATACCGATGACTATTATCAATTTATGTAACTTAGTTGTTGCCATGTCTACTAATTATATTCTTGTCTTATAAGAATTAGAAATATATTGACGTAATTGGATTTTTTTGAATATGGGACGAAATATTTGACATTTATACGAACTTGAAGTGAGGCACATACTGTTTTAATTGAGCTCAAACTTTTTTCCATATCGGTCGGAAAGGAATGCTTTGTTTATCATTCCTATATATACATATAAATATATGCGTCAATAGATAAAATAATTATCTTTTTTTAAACAAACTTTCATTCTTTCTTTAATTAGAATAACAAACGGATTGAAATATAAATATATAACGTTATCGTATTGTAAATTGTTTGTCGCCACTAGTATAAGTCGCTATATTAGATACAGAGGTTCTGGTTCCGTTAGCAGTATTTCATAAATTTTAATATTGAAAATGGTACGTGTATACGATATTTCTTGAAAATTTTCGTTATTACAACTCATCTGATGCTAGTTTTTATAATTCTTATTAAATTCCTCATCAATCAATGATTTCGTTTCATTTTATACTGGATTTCATTGACGAATCTGCCATAAAATCCTGTGTTAAATGATTGAAAATGTGTTCTATGTAATAATATATCGATGATTTTCAATCAATAGAATTAGTATTTCATAATTTATGTCCGAATTAATATCTATTTGGTTAATTAAGTCTTATCTATTATAGGCGCTCGTCATACCTGCAAGTTTTCAACATGTTCTTCGTATAATGAATACGAACATCGATGGCAAACGTAAAATTCTGTTTGCGTTAACTGCAATCGAAGGAGTAGGTCGACGATATGCACAGATAGTGCTGAAGAAAGCCGGCGTCGATTTAAATAAATGTGCTGGCGAATGTACGAGGGAAGAAATAAATAATATAATGACTGTAGTAACAAACCCACGACAATATAACATTCCTGTTCGGTGTTTAAACAGGCAGAAAGATATCGTCGACGGAAGCTACAGTCAGGTTTGTTTCAATTTATGTAAATCTGATATCTGTTAGCCCAGGTACCGGTATTTTTTGTGTTCGATCTAAAAATGCCTCTGCTAAACGAAAAATGTCCCGCAATAAACTGTTTGTGATGGATCCAATTCGTGCGATCTGATTTACGAACCGTATAATTTTCTTGTATTTTTTATAAACGACAAACACTAATTCTGTGTTCTTTTGCAGATAACATCAACGTCATTATATTCGAAAATCCGTGAGGACTTGGAAAGAATGAAGAAGATCAAAGCTCATCACGGTATTAGACATTACCGGAATCTCCGTGTACGCGGTCAGCACACGAAGACAACAGGTCGTAAAGGACCTACGATTGGTGTGTTGAAGAAGAAATAAACCTTTGACATACACGTTTTTCTTGTTTTTATTTTCATAACTTTAATAATAAATAAATCTTAAACAACCGATATGTGTTTTTGTGTCGATACCATTTCGTGGATGTTTAGGTAGGGTCGGTAAAAAAAAAACATGATTTGATGATTGAAATCATTTTTATTAATATTGTAAACGTAATGCTTCCAAGTGCTCTATAATCATACAACATGTTTATATATAATTGTACAAATGTTTCACAAATGGAAAGTAAATAAAATAATCTTCGAGCGAGTGTATTAAACCTTCGTATATATGCACATACACATGTATGTATATGTGAGTTATTGCAGAGTTATATCGTGTAGGCACCGGTTTTATCGACTACTTTATTAATTTTGTTAAAATATGTATTAAAATGTCTAGAAACCATCAAAAAATATTCAATTCAGTACTGTTAGTTTCGATATTGTGTTTTTCCTTAATTAACTACTGAACTACAAAAACGTCATACAAGCTTTTAAATGAGAGTATTTCTAGAAATGCGTTCAATATCTTGTCGGACTGCGCTCCACATTAACCTTTGTAATAATTAATCGTCCATCAGTTATGTTTCTAATAAATAACACCTAAAAACTACTTGTATTCGAATAAGAAATATAATGTCATATAGATAAACGCGTAAGTTTTGTTTTCGGTGTAATGAAAGATTGAAAAAATCACAAAGTGGAGTTTATTAATGATTCTTTTGAATACAACAATAATATTGAATATAATTAATTCATGCAAGGCTTATATAGTTAACCGGTCTGCTAAGTCAGCGAATTTGTCCTTCGGATAAACAGTTCGTGGGATTTGCAAGTCAACGAATTTGTTTTTTGAATGATGTCTTCTCTTATTAACCTTCAAATGTTTTGATTAGAATTTCATAATTCGTAGTTCATTATTTATCATATTGTGGAGTCAGTGAATTTGTCTTTCGGATAAATAGTTCGTTATTATCGTGAGAATTGTTAAGTCAGCGAATTTGTCTTTTGGATGATGACTTCACTTCCTAATCTTCAGATGTTTATTTAAGTGATAATCAATCATTGGGCCTTCATAACTTGTATGTATTGTATGTATGTATGTATTGTATGTATGTATGTATGTACGAGGTCGTTTGATAAGTCCGTGTAAATTCCGAAAGATGGCACCACTGGTGCATATCGAGGTTAATTTTAATTAGTAGCACCTCTTGGAAGAACACACATCAAGTTTCAACCATATCGGTCTATTCCTTTGTGTTTGACAATCGTTGGAATCAAGGAAATCGAGTGATTGTCAAATAATGGACGAAAAAGAATTTCGCGTGTTGATTAAACACTACTTCATTAAAGGCAAAACGCCTCAGGAGATTAAACAGAAGCTCGATAAACATTATGGTGACTCTGCACCTTCGATTAGTGCGGTTTATAAGTGGTTTCAAAATTTTCGGAGTGGCCATATGAGCACAAAAGACGCTGAACGTTCTGGACGCCCTGTTGAGGTCACCACTCCAGAAATCATTGATAAAATCCATGATATGGTGATGGATGACAGAAGAGTGAAAGTGCGTGAGATTACTAGTGCTGTAGGCATCTCGTGTGAACGGGTACATAATATTTTGCACCGACATTTGGACATGAAAAAGCTATCCGCCAGGTGGGTGCCGCGATTGTTCACGATCGACTAAAAACGAGGTCGTGTGAAGTGTTGCAAGAACGGTTTGCAGCTGTTTCAGCGAAATCCGCAGGACTTTAAGCGTCTTTTCATCACTGTAGATGAAACATGGATACATCACTACACTCCTGAGACCGAAGAGCAGTCTAAACAATGGGTTATCAAGGAGGAATCTGCTCCGAAAAAGGCGAAGACAATTCCTTCGGCCGGGAAGGTTATGGCGACTGTCTTTTGGGATTCACAAGGAATAATCTTTATCGACTATTTGGAAAAGGGTAAAACCATTACAGGTGCATATTATTCATTGTTATTGGATCGTTTGAAAACCGAGTTGCAAGAAAAACGTCCCCGATTAGCCCACAAAAAAGTCCTCTTTCATCACGACAACGCACCAGCTCACACCTCAGCAGTTGTGGCCGCAAAACTAATGGAAATAGGGTTCCAAATCGTTTCACATCCCCCCTATTCTCCAGACTTGGCTCCATCGGACTATTATTTGTTCCCTAATATGAAGAAATGGCTCACGGGAAAAAAGATTTTATTCGAACGAGGAGGTGATTGCAGGAACGAATGACTATTTTACAGACTTGGACAAATCCTACTATTCGGAAGGGATCAACAAACTAGAGCAGCGTTGGATGAAGTGTATAAGCCTAAAAGGAGACTATGTTGAAAAATAAAAACGATTTATTCAAAAAAATGAAGCAGTTTTTATTTTTACACGGACTTATCAAACAACCTCGTATATATATATATATATATATATATATATATATATATATATATATATATATATATACATATATACATATATATATATATATATATATATATATATATATATATATATATATATATATATATATATATATATATATATATATATATATATATATATGTGTATATATATATATATATATATATATATATATACACATATATATATATATATATATATATATATATATATATATATATATATATATATATATATATATATATATATATATATATATATATATATATATATATATATATATATATATATATATATATACATATATATATATATATATATATATATATATATATATATATATATATATATATATATATATATATATATATACATATACATATATATATATATATATATATATATATATATATATATATATATATATATATATATATATATATATATATATATATATATATATATATATATATATATATATATATATATATATATATATATATATATATATATATATATATATATATATATATATATATATATATATATATATATATATATATATATATATATATATATATATATATATATATATATATATATATATATATATATATATATATATATATATATATATATATATATATATATATATATATATATATATATATATATATATATATATATACAGATTTCAGGACTGCATAATTTTGTTATTATTAAATAATTATTTCTTTTACATCAACTAAATATATTAAATAGTATTATAATTACTCTTATTAAATTCTTAACGTTATATAATATTTTTTTGTTTATCAATAATTTTGATATAATTTTAAATTAATTGAATTTAAAAAATGATTTTTATTTAATTATTAAACTTTAACTTACCTATTATTTTTATTTCCAAACGAATTTTATAACCAATATATACATATATACCAGGGTCGTTTGATAAGTATAGTAAAAAAGTAAGAACTAAATTGAAAAATTAATTAAATTAAACAATAAATAAATTTACCATACTTATCAAACGACTCTCGTATATATATGTATATGTATATATATGTATATATATGTATATGTATATATATGTATATATATATATATATATATATATATATATATATATATATATATATATACATATATATATATAGTCTTTTTCTGAACGATATCTTTCTTTGAGTCCATTTCGAAAAATTTTCTTGTTTTATTCCTATTATCAATGAGTCATTACCTATCCCTTTTTATACGTCTAGGTTCCCAATCAATAATTTTTCACTTCTTTTCATATGTTAAATAAACATTAATTTAAACGTAATCATTTTTAATAAATTCTTTTTTTTTCACAAATATGCCCCCAATAAAGAACTTTATAAATATTTAATGATCATATACATTACACCTATTTATATACATACATATATATATATATATATATATATATATATATATATATATATATATATATGTATATACATATATATATATAATATATATACAAAGATCATTTAATAAGTATGATAAAAAGTAAGAAAAACTAAATTGAAAAATGTAATTAAATTAAACAATAAATAAATTAACGATACTTATCAAACGACCCTCGTATATATATAAATATATATTAAATAACATACAGTTAAAAAAAATTCTACAAGCATTGTCTGAACTTTATTGCATATTGATTTTTGATGTTTGGTAAACAGAAATTTTTTCCATCGAGTATATTGACAAAAATGTGAAAGTTTCAATAATTAGTAACTTAATGTTTGTTTTTTCAATGTGTTCTTCAATGATCAAACTATGTTCAAAGTCCAGTATTTTAATATTACAATTACAGTTATTTATTATTGAAAGATTTATGAATGACACTGCAATTAAAATAAATATTTTGATTTCACCTTATTAAAAATATTTACTGACACTATTGCAAATTTAAATAATTCAGCTATGACATTTATTTTGATTACACTTATATATAATACATTGTACTGTTGTGTGTGTGTGTAAATATATATATATATATATATATATATATATATATATGTATATATATATATATATATATATATATATATATATATATATATATATATATATATATATATTTACACACATACATATTATAAATAACATATTAAAAAAGTAACTTAGTAATATGAAAAAACAATCCATAATTAATGACTGTATTAAAATTGTTATTAACACTTTCACATCCGGTGACACCGATGTGGTGCCATCGGTAAGCTATTGGATAATTGCCGGTGACGACATATCGGTGCCGTATATGAGCCGATGCTTATTATCGGTGTCGTATGCAAGTCGACAATATATATTATAATTAAACTAAGAGATATTTAAATCCCTTTTTGTCAATAATCTGTTAAAATCACATTATTTACATGTCTTATTTCATTTAAGTAGCGGACTTAACTTTGTTGTAATGATTTTTGTGCTTTATTTTAATTTCACCATGCACGACTTCGCAAAAGGTTCCAGCGACAGATGATATAATCTAGAGAAAAAAAACGTGCTGACGTAAAAGTGTTAATAAAAAATGTTCTAATTGCAATCCTGCACAGATATTTTTTTTTACTTGATTATTAATGATACGTTCAGTTTCTATATAACAATATTTCTTAAAAAAATTACAATGAAATTAAAATTAAGCAATATAAGTTTTATTTAGTACGAGGTTTGTTTGATAAGTCCGTGTAAAAATAAAAACTGCTTCATTTTTTTGAATAAATCGTTTTTATTTTTCAACATAGTCTCCTTTTAGGCTTATACACTTCATCCAACGCTGCTCTAGTTTGTTGATCCCTTCCGAATAATAGGATTTGTCCAAGTCTGTAAAATAGTCATTCGTTCCTGCAATCACCTCCTCGTTCGAATAAAATCTTTTTCCCGTGAGCCATTTCTTCATATTAGGGAACAAATAATAGTCCGATGGAGCCAAGTCTGGAGAATAGGGGGGATGTGAAACGATTTGGAACCCTATTTCCATTAGTTTTGCGGCCACAACTGCTGAGGTGTGAGCTGGTGCGTTGTCGTGATGAAAGAGGACTTTTTTGTGGGCTAATCGGGGACGTTTTTCTTGCAACTCGGTTTTCAAACGATCCAATAACAATGAATAATATGCACCTGTAATGGTTTTACCCTTTTCCAAATAGTCGATAAAGATTATTCCTTGTGAATCCCAAAAGACAGTCGCCATAACCTTCCCGGCCGAAGGAATTGTCTTCGCCTTTTTCGGAGCAGATTCCTCCTTGATAACCCATTGTTTAGACTGCTCTTCGGTCTCAGGAGTGTAGTGATGTATCCATGTTTCATCTACAGTGATGAAAAGACGCTTAAAGTCCTGCGGATTTCGCTGAAACAGCTGCAAACCGTTCTTGCAACACTTCACACGACCTCGTTTTTAGTCGATCGTGAACAATCGCGGCACCCACCTGGCGGATAGCTTTTTCATGTCCAAATGTCGGTGCAAAATATTATGTACCCGTTCACACGAGATGCCTACAGCACTAGTAATCTCACGCACTTTCACTCTTCTGTCATCCATCACCATATCATGGATTTTATCAATGATTTCTGGAGTGGTGACCTCAACAGGGCGTCCAGAACGTTCAGCGTCTTTTGTGCTCATATAGCCACTCCGAAAATTTTGAAACCACTTATAAACCGCACTAATCGAAGGTGCAGAGTCACCATAATGTTTATCGAGCTTCTGTTTAATCTCCTGAGGCGTTTTGCCTTTAATGAAGTAGTGTTTAATCAACACGCGAAATTCTTTTTCGTCCATTATTTGACAATCACTCGATTTCCTTGATTCCAACGATTGTCAAACACAAAGGAATAGACCGATATGGTTGAAACTTGATGTGTGTTCTTCCAAGAGGTGCTACTAATTAAAAATAACCTCGATATGCACCAGTGGTGCCATCTTTCGGAATTTACACGGACTTATCAAACAACCCTCGTATAATATATTTTAATTTCTTTTATAGGTCTTCAGAACAACATCACCAACCATTATTATATAACAGCATCATCGTCCTTTTCTATAGTTTCTGTTAAATTTATATTTGGAATCTGTGTGATGCATTGGGGAACGGAATCTGTAGATAAATAATTATTATATGTTATAATGAAACTTTTACATCTTTTTTATGTGTAATATAGTTAGCAGACAGATAATCAGTGAATATATTTTTTTATACCTCAAATAATCCTATATTCTCCAAAGTTTTTTATTTATTGAAAATCAATAGAGATGATGTTATATTAAAAATGAATTAAAATACAAATTCTAAATATAACTGGATATATTTCTATATAATTATATAATATTCTATATAATATATAATTATATGGATATATAATTCTAAATATAAAATATAACTGGACTAAGAATTTTTTTCTGGGCTAATAAACTATTTCAAAATTCATAACATGACCTTTTTTCTTGTACAATATATTACGTCATAACATAAAAATATGAAAAACAATAAGACAATTGAAAATTATTAATATATGAAAGAATTAAAAATAAGAATTATAATCCCAAAATAAATAATATTCTAAATGATATGAATTAGAAGTAGGAATTAATAAAATTAAATATTTTTATAGAAAAAGAATCTCAAATCCCCATCTCAAATCATATTTTTTTTCAAAAACATGACTAAAACATATACGACTAAAATCAATATAAAATAATATTCGAAAATTATCGAATACGGTTTACATCGAATAATCACAGATGTTTTCTATACGATACGATTGAATCAGCGCTCGATAAAGTGGAAAAAAATTCTAACGACAAAGTTAAAACCCGATACTGATACCGGCGATAAAACTCATCGTAGCGGAACACGAAGAAAACCTACCCGAACGATCGAATTAAAAAGTACAATTAATTATTTACGAGTCACCGATTAGTATGTGATAATATGAACCGAATTCATTTTACCTGTACGATCCTTTTCCGTAAGCACATGACCAGATTCACCCGTATAGACGTTGCTATTGCTAGACCATTGTCCGTCATCGATGTTGGTCTGTGCAACGCTGTCATCGAATGATAGCCCGCCACCAAATCTTTGATTCACATGTTCATATGAATCTTCTACAATGAAATTAAAAATTATTTACTAATCACTATCTTTATATATATATATATATATATATATATATATATATATATATATATATGTATATATATGTATATAAAACTGATTTGTGGTGTAACGGTTAGCATCTTGATGTGTCATGCAGGAGAAAGGCTCTTTTGTCATAATGAAAGTAACCTACCTAAGGAAATAAATCCTTTTATAAATAAATGAAGCTTCTACTTAGCAGTGGGATGATGATGATGATGGTGATTTTTTATATATATATATATATATATATATATATATATATATATATATATATTATATGAAAGCTGTAATCGACTCAATTCTACATTTTAAAATTTTCTCTTACAATGCTGGTACATGTTAGTAGATAATAAATAATTATTGAATAATTTTGTCAAATTTAGTGGCACACAAATAATTTCTTTGTAGAAAAAAAAATTAAAATAAATGTATAGTTTTCACATAAAATATTTTTGTAAACAGAAATTGACTTAATAGTACCATACCTCTACCAATTTTTTTATTTTTAAAGTAATTTACATTCACAACAGTTGTTCCATATAATACACTTGGTTTAGTGTTCATAGGAACTGTCGAGTATCCATAATTGCACAGCTGATCTGTAGGCTGAAATTCCCTGTTGTAGTTAACGTTTCTTGGATTTTTGTTCTTAAATTCTTTAATAAAAATATATTTAGAATATTTTAACTTTGTATAAATTGCATCGAATATTTATTTATAACAAAATCGACATTACTCTTATCATCGATAGCAGTGGTTCTTCTCCATCGATATCGATTACTTTGGTTCGACACATTTCTACGGTTCCTCGTAGAATCCAAAGTAGCACTACTTGATACGAATGTACTATTCCTGTTCGCCTTAGATGTTACATTTCTATTTTCTTCCATGCTTTCTAAAAATAATTTTAATAAATTTATTTATTGTATTAAATTTATTGTAGTAGATGAAGATCATTTGAGAAATTTATTTCATATTTACATAAATATAATTCAAATTACTTTTATTAGCGTTCCTAAAAAATCTGTTGTCTTCATATTCACATAATTTATTATCTGTTGATACTTTACAGGTTTTACTCAAAATAGAGTTCTTAGTATTATTTAGAAATTTAAGATAATCTATAACATCAGAAATTTCTTTATCAATCTCTTCTATATTATCTGAAATTAATCAATAACGTATATATATATATATATATATATATATATATATATGTGTGTGTGTGTGTGTGTGTGTATTAAATTCATTATATTCATATATTCCAACTGTAAATGTTTAATTCTTTAAAATGACATCACAAATGACCATATAGTGATTAGAGGGGTGTTGAATTTTTATGTACTTATGAGAGTCGAATTAATTAATTTAATTAAATGTTTCAATTCAGTTTATCTTACTTTTTTACAATACTTATCAAACGACCCTCATATATATGTTTTGAATCTGAAATTTTCACTTTTAATATGTCTAATTTATTGTTTACAAAATTATACGTTCAATTTTCTCAAAAGTTTTTAACACATAAAAATGACTAAATCTCTAGAAACAAATGTTCGTATATAGAACCTTACCAATGTTATAATTACTAGCATCACTAGATATCCATCGTCGTGCATTTCGTTCGATCGATGTATTCTCACTACTAGTGAAACGAGTCCTCGGTTTATCGTTAACATCCGAAGGTGAACCGTGATCGTATCCTACGGATTTAGGTATCGGTGCATTATTTCTATCGGCCTTAAATTTCGCTTAAGAATTAAATCGAGATTTAAAGCGGTGTCGAACTGTTATTTTGATTTCAGTTCTATTATAATTATACAATTTAATTACGATACTAATGATTTATGAAATAAGACTGAAATTCTTTGAAGTTATATAGCTTTTTTGAAATAATCATAAATAAATTGAAATTTTTTCATTTATGATTTTTTACAAAATCTTTACAGAGGAATACGTAGCGGTACAAATTCTCGTCATCGGTAGGTAATACTATCGACCATCAGCGACCGCCTACGGTTCAACGATCACCGATCGTTTACTTTTCAGTCGATACGACTTTCGACGGTAAGTCATCGTGAACCCTTTTGCAACGCTGTACTACTCTGACAGTGTCGGTACGGTCGATGAAATAAAAAAGGAAACGATAAGTCATTATTGAAAAATCATATGAAATACTGTATTAAAAATTCACCCACTTTTGATGCATTTGACAATATTTTCAATTTATAAAATTGTTTTCTGATAATATTCACACATATACAGAATTCACTTACTTGTATGACTATTTTTTGCAGGCCCATGTGTAGAAAAATGATGTGACTTCCTTTTCAAACTGAGTGATGTTCGTTCATTATTGAATCCTTCACATGCATTCACATCCATTTTATCATCAATATTAATAGGCGAATTCACATTTTCATTTTCCTCAGTGCATTCTGAAAATAATTCAGATTTAAATATTCAATTTGGCAAATACATATAAATAAATAAAAACTGAAAATTATGCTTAAATCACAAAAACAAAATATATTTTTATATAAATTATAGAGTATGAATTGTGTATTTAAAATTCACTTTACTTCCGTGATTTTTAAAAGACCTATCCATATTATTAACCACTGTTAACTGTACTATTGATAAATGATAGTTATACTATTAGAAGATCCTCGATTTTTCTGAAATTAATGTTAATACTATTTTTAAATTTAATATATATATATATATATGCATACATACATACATTTATAAAAGAATTCTACAGAAATATCTGAAAATATTTGTCCGAATAAAATGGATGTTATTCAAATGATTACTACTAAAATATCTCTAGATTTTATAAATATGTGATTCTATTAAAATATTAATCTTCAGCTTACAGAAGATCTTTTACATTAATTGTAATTGTAATAACGTCTTTCACATTAATTATAATTAGTTAAAATATGTTTTTAATTTATTAGATCCATGTAAAATCAATAAATGATATTTAATTTCATCACAAAGATATCGCAAATGATCGTGCACTATATATTATAGTAGAGAATTATGTATGTACAGTTAACGACATGTGTTTTCTTTGATAAATAATTGCAAATATTATGATTTTTTTTAAATATCTGTTAAAGCATCTATATTAATATATAATTTCTGAAGATTATTTCATAAAAATAAAATATACATTTAAAAAATCAGTACTCTCACAATCAAACTTAGATAAAAAGTTTTTTAATCACGATCAAAATATCAGCGAAGAACTCGCACACATCAACATGTTATTTCAAAGACCATTCCCTCTTTAGCTATTAAAAATAGACAAATTGGAAAAAGTGGTTGAAATTTGAGGATTTTTTTATAACTATTCATAATAAGTAAAATTACATCGATTAATATCCGATCGTTAGTTATTTTCCATCACGAAAAGGGAAAAATCTTAAAGTGTTAGTCCAAAAAATTTGTAAACGATATTATAAAAAGGGTAGGATAGATAATCGATCGAGTACAAAGGAACCGAGGAAAATCATATCATCAGATATCAAATTCATTATGCAGGAAATCAAGAAAAATCCCAAACTAACTGCAGTTGAACTCATGTCTGTTTTGGACTTTCTCCATTCATTTATCAGACCAAAATGGGTTGAATTTACTTTCATCCGTGATTAAGTTTAAAATTAATTGTTTCTTTCAATTTATTTGATTAATAAAAGGTTTATTCCTAGCTATTCTATCATGCAACTCATTTTTCTTTAATAAAAATAAGAATAGCACTTATTTTGAATCTTCTTGTATTTTTCTGAGAATAATAATCATAAATTATATCTTTTTATGACGTTCTTATATCTTTTTATGATACTCTGCACCGTAGTCTTGCTTCTGATTACCATTTTTCCTATTTTATGCAATGATTTTCCATTATTGAAATGGAAAAATCATTAATTTTCATTTTTTAACAGATGATTGACAATAATAAATAAATCGAACTTTATTTATTATTTTTTTAGGCGTACCTGGGAGTGTATAACATACCCCGACTATCATTTTTTCTAGGACTTCTCGTTTCGTGTTTGGGCATCATTTCTTAGTAATATCACTTATTAATTTATTAATCATTAATCATTTATTAGTAATAAGATGTTTTGTACAATTGTTGTTACAATGATATGAATGAACTTAGCCTATTATTTACATACTGTGCTATATAAGGAGTTGGCAAAGATTTTTCGGGAATAGTTTTTATTGTTTATGATGTCCATGTTTTGTGTGGAAACTTCCAAAATCCACGTAAAAAAGTCAATTGGAGATTCCGGGGATCGAACTCGGGACCTTTCACATCTAAATTGAAAATTATATGTGTTTATGTCAAAATCAGAAAACAATTATTTTGTCGAATAATTACATGATATTTTTGGAGTTAGTTAGGCTGCCTATCTTATGATATGGTTGAGTATTATTTTCGATATGTGTTAGTGAGATTTTGTAACAATAAAAGACAAATTTCAAAAAACCTGTTTTAATGTGATTTTTTTCACTATTTTAACTTATGCTAACTTAACTATCTTAATTAATTATACTGGCTTAGTTGTAAATAGCTTAGTTGCTAACTTAACCTATTTAAAAACATTGTTTACAGAGTTTTGTCACTGAGGGGTTGTTGAAGACTTTGAACTATTGTTCATCATTAAACGCGTGGATCACTGATCATTCACAGTATTGTATTTGATAGGCGGGTTACAGTCGGATAAGCTGTACCAGGTGGGTGGTCTGCCAGATAATTTTGAAGAATGCCACAGGTTGCATCGCCGTGGGGGTGTTTGTGGTAGTTTGGGTGGGAGGTGAGTTTTGTGTTGGCTGGTCGTTGGGATTTGTGGAGTTAGTAAGTTGGAGTGTGTGTTTGGGAATAAGGAAGGGGTTGTGATATGGTTTTGGTGGGGGAAGGTGACCTTATATCTAACTTTAAAATTATATGTGTTTATGTACCTATCGCACCACTATTTACATGCGAAATAAGTTTCATTTTGAGTTGGTTTTTTGATATTTTTTTTTCTAAAAATCAAAAAAATATATTGTAATTAATTATTTCAATTATAATGAAAGTATTTTTAATAAATATATAAATGTGATTATTGATGAATTTTCCACAGTGAATATTGTATATAAAATATCATGCCGTATGAGTTTCACTTTGATTCACTGTATATATGTACGAGTTTATGTATGTATGTATATATATATATATATATATATATATATATATATATATATATAAGCATGTATGTACAAAAATGTAGATACAAATTGAATAAAAAGTATTAAGCATTTTGAACTTTGTTGTAACTAATTTTTTTATATCTATTAATATATCTAAGCTTTATTACGAAAAAATTGTAAATATGAAAAGAAATCATTTCAGCGTTTTTATAAACTAATCTTTGAGGTACATTTCATTCTGGTAAAGTGAATATTTTATTATTGTCACAGGTGTCAGAAAATGTTCTCAAACAATTCAAGAGTTAGAATTGACAACAATGGAGGTTTCAGAAACAATTGCTGTTGAAATGGGTTATAGTGTATAATGAAATAATGTGACACTGAATTTAATGAATGGCTGTATTTATAAAATAAGAGAGACACATTTATTAAGATAGTCTATTGGAAGATGTGCACAAGTCGGTGGTCACTGCAGAAGTGTAGAAACGTCCGAGCATCTTCTGACCGCTTGGCGTTGGCGTACATCTGGTGCAATAAAAACCAGGTAGCCTCAAGCCTTTGCACTGTATAAAAGTGCATACAGATGTATGTGTGTGCATAGCGTTGCTCGGGAATACAATTCTCAACAATTGCTAATGACATTTTTAAAAAAATTAGTAAAATCAATGAACAGGTATTGTAAAAATATCCTCATAACAAACAAGAGGAGAAAGCTTTATTATCATTCATACTTGAATCTTTGAATTTGAAGAAAATATAATTATAATAGAAAAATTATATGACATCACTAAGTTTTTTTGTTGATTTTTATTATTATTTTAATAGATAAAATTAATAAACTTTTCATATTCAAATGAGAAAATAAGTTTTAGAATGTAAAGATATAAATTTTTGCCATTTAATAATGTTTTATCTTTTTATTGTAAAAAGAATGGTGCTTCCAGTTGATGTGAAAATTTCGTTCCCGAACTCTTTCAAAATTTTCAGGAAATTACTGAAATACAAATTTGAAAAAATTGATATTCAGACTTTTCGGACAAAAGAAATTTTAATTATATATATAATAATAATAAACGTATATTACACAGAAGCATTACAAAAGTTGTCTAAACGTTTTATTTTCCATAACTCATTTATATTTCTAAATAGAAGCAAATTCGGGGATCGACGAGCGAAGCGAGCAAGGGACGGTGCCTCTTGATAAATGAAATGATAATTTATCATCTGTATAATGACTTATCTACTTTAAATTTCCTACAGTTATATTTCGTATTTAAATTTGTCACATCCTATATAGATATTTGTATTTAATTAAAATATATGTTTCATAGGTTTTTATATTGTTAAACGTATGACTAAACCCGAGAACATTATCAAATGATAAATATATAAAAATGATTTTACAGAAATTTGTCTGTAAGAGGACGTGTACTCGTGTAAATGTGTGGCTGCTGTTGCTGAGACGAAGTGTTTAAAAGGTATTTGTTATGTTTATGATAACTGATAATATATAAATTGAGTAAATAAAATCTTCTTCTATTTTACTTTTAAAAAATTATCAATATATTACATTATTAGTTTGAAAACTTTTCGTTATTTTTCTAATTGAATGATAACATTTTATTTTCTAGACTTGTTCTTTTATCGTTATCATATATTTTCGATAACTAAAATATTTATTAATACCGTAAATGTTCAAACTGAAAAAATGTATGTAAGTCTTATCATTAAACATTTTATATGCTACTCTTTTATCTCTACATATAAGATTATAATATTTAGCAGTAAATTTCATTAGACACTATCGATGTTTTTTCCAAGATTTACAAATACAATATATTTATATATATATATTGGTTTCTCAATGTAAAAAAAATATTATTCTTAATATATATAAATCATTGTAATTATTTATTGACAAATATAAAAATTAAGAATTCACGAATATATTTTTATATATAATTTTATGTAAATGAAATTCGTTCATTGATGTGACGTTGTAGTATATAATTACTTGAATATTTTTTTCCAGACAAAATGAAATCGTTATCTTTTTTCGTTTGTATCTGTCTTGGAACGTTAGTATTAGAATGTAGTACTATGACAACCGTTCCTACGAATTCGAGAAAAATTCTCGGCGAGGATAATGTCAATTCTCGATCGTCGACCGACTCGAACGAAAACAGACTCGTAAGTATGAAAAATAATTATTTACTAAATATCTTTGTAGTTTACACATGTCTATTTCTTTTATTTAATATTTTTTTCATCGGAAATACAGTGACGCGCATCTAAAATTATACAATTTAGATAAAATTTCTATTCTACGAAAATCAAGTGTACGCCTGTATACTTTGTTTAATTACTTCTGAGAAATGTCATCAATGACGTGCAATAGATATATAAAAGTATTCATTATGTTTGTGTAAAAGAAAATTACAAGACGAATATCAAAAAACAGACGTCACGCAGAAGAACATCTAATTATAATACAATAAATTATTTTCAAAGTAATAAAAAATGTAATCGAGAAATAGTGTGAGTAGAATTCACTATGTCGCAAAACGTTTACAAAATTTATTAACGAGGTCGAAAATTATGTCAGCAAATAATAATAAACAGGTCATTCGGTTTTGTTCTCATTTTCCAGGGATTTTTTTATCTTATATCTTGCCATGAAAGATTTTATATTAGAATATGGCTTATTTGTTTTAACCCTCTAATATGGTTTTAGAAGATTACAATTGTTTAAAAATCTCAAATTATAAAAGTATTTTATTTTAAAGGTTATGCTCTTCTGTATGAATTAGTCTATAGTATAATTATTTCCTAAGCACATGTCATTTTTGTGCGCATATGTCTTAAGATCAAACGCCTTAAAACATTTGTTAGTTTGAAAGAAAATAATAAAAACAAACGGTCATTGAAAACAACGAACGACACACTTTTATCAAAAATAATTCGTTCCTGAGGGAAATTCAATTAATTATTAGATTTTCTTGATTTATTTTCATGTTTCATCAAAATGTTTTTTCAACAATATTCATGTTTCTGTAAAGTTTTCTGAGGCATTTTTCAATTAATCTTTTGAGTTATATGAAAAAACAACTATTTCATTCTTTTTTAAACGAATAAAGATTCTTATTAAATCATACAATTGTAGTAAATTACGTAGAGAACTTGGAAAAATAATATCTATCGTGTAATACATCAATGAAAAAATCCGTAACAAATTGAAATAGAAACGAGAGATCTGACACAAAAATAAAGTATTGATAAAAAATAAACACCTACATTTTTTGCTTATATCACCAACGAAGTTGTCAACAATTTCTGTCGATGCATACGAAGCCATATATAGTTTCCAAATATTTTTTGAAAAATATAAAAAAAAATGTTTTTATCGATTTACGTTAAATACGACTATTAGAAGATATTTGAGAAAGTTTTCAATTTTCATCGAGAGTCATTTCGCATGCTTTGTGTAAATTCATATGCGATAGGAAATATTATTAGAATAACAATCGGCCAAGAACCGCTGATAAAATGACAGAAAATATTTCTTCAATCGCTGCTTGACGATTTAGTATATAAAAACAGAAATAATAAAATATTTGCTCTCGTCGACAGAATGAAAACTTGCTACCACAGATCACTTACGGGCAAATATGTACGATCAATTATTCGTTCGATAAAGTCACAAAAAAAGACACAGATATTTACGAAAAAGATATTGAATCGTACGTGCTCGACGATTATGATTATGAGTAGTAGACATTCGAATATATTATTATTGTTTCAAATGTAACAATTAATTGGCACAAAAATGATTTGAAAATTTAATGCAGAAGAGAGAAATGTCCGTTTCTGTTCTATAAGTAATTCTCTTTTAAATCGATAAAAGTTTAATTGAATTGATTAAAGAAATATTACTTATTAAAAATACTTTCGAGTTTCTGTTTGAATATTCCTAAATTGACTTTCTTGAACATTTTTCGTACGTTTACTTTAACGTCTTTCACTGTACTGTAAAATATAAATTAATGAACAACACCATATTGTTATTTTCATAGGTCTAGAGATAAGCTCATTCTGGATAAATTATCAACATTCCAGAATATATTACCGGAAATGTCTAAAAAGTGTAAGTGTTTTTTATTTGTTTTGATTTATGATTCGTTTATATATATATTCTACTGTTCAAAAGTTTGCTAAACGAGTACAAATTATTAAATAAGTAATAAAATATATTTTTCATTAATTCTAAACAAATATCTCGAAATATTCTTCGTCTATTTTTCCCAATTCTAGCTGAAGATATTGTCCGAGTTGTTGAGAGCTAGTTGGAAAACGACTTCAATAACTCCTGATGCTTTTTTAGATTAACAATTGTTTACACAAGTTAGAAGTGTGCTTAAGGTCATTTTCTTGGTGAAAAACAAAAATATGCCCAAATGATATTGCAATGATTCTTGTAAACATTTCAAATATCCTTCTTTATTTGATGTGTCTTCTATTTTCACTCATTTTCCCGATTTGTTGTCACTGAAACATCTCCGGACATCCAAAATACTTTCTTTCTTTGAACGACGCACAAACACTTCTATTTGAACCAAAAATCTGAAACTTTGATTGATCTGTCCAAAGAACTTTATTCCACTTTTTTCAATTTGTGACTAGCCGTTAATATTTTTTTTAGCCACGACATTATCTTCTAAGGTCTGCTGACACAAGACGTCTTTTAACAATCGATGTAGAGACTGGTTTCTAGTGGGATTTATTTAGATTTGTGGCAATTTTAAGCGCCGATTTCGTTACGATAATACCTTAATATAATTATCTTCATGACTTGCAGTTACTTCTGCTCTACCATCTCTTGATTTCGAGAAAGAAAAAAGTTTTCCTGCAATCTACCTTTCAGTGTAACCTTCCTTACGAAGAACAGAAATAGCATTTCGCTGCTCGACACTGATTTGCTTTCGTTTAACCTTTTTCTGCGACTTAATATTTTAATGACATTTCAACGGGTGATATTCGTAGACAGCGGATGTAAGAAGTAGAACTTTCGTCGTTAAATGCTAAAGTAGAACTGATGAGAGTGAAACAAATATAAACATCTATTCTGAATACAACATGGTTATAGTCATTCTTCATAGAAATTCTGTTAGAAAAAAACTTACTAATCTTCGCTCATTATTATTAATAGCTCACTCTCTGACATAGTCATAGTTTGCTGAGGAAAATACTAAAAGATGTTATCTGCAATATTGCTTTCTGTGACACAAAAATATATTCTCATTTCAAATACCATCATTGCAAACATCCTGGGTTCAATTTTAAGTTATCTTTGTTTAGAATGTAACAATATGATTTTCTAATTTTCAGGAACTTTTCTACTCATGATGGTATCACATATTTATTTGATATCTATTTTCTCTTTTACAACATCTCTTTTAATACTCTTTTTTGACTCTTTTGTTTTCCTGAATGATATCCTAAACATTATATATATACTACTACTAAGAGCCCATATCATCCCACTGATTGGCGAGAGCCTCGAATTTTCATAATTCATAATTTTATGAAAGTTTTAATTTTGAAATTAATATCAATCTTCCTTAATATTAAATAATTGTAAAATGTAATTTATTTCAAAAATTGATCATTTTCTACTTAAATTTTTATCCTGTGTATTTACTGTCTCTCCCTACTATATTTTTTCATTTTATTACTTGCTTTATTCTGACGAATTTGTTTATTTACGAGTTTTAGCATTCGCTTGACAATTTACCTTTTTATTATTTTACGAAAAAGAAGTTTCACTTCTGGCGTCGTACATAAGTACACACACCCTTTTTTTGTTTAGTGGAAAATATATTTACTTCTAAACTTTTCAACGGTAGTGTATATATATATATATATAATATTTTTAACTGGCATTTGGCAAAGTATAACACATAAAAGATTTTCAAAAAAAAATACTGTGCTATTCGTAATTCTTAAAATGGAATATTATTTCGAGGACTGTATAAAACTGTTCCATACGTTGAATCATAGACAACTTCGAACATTTTCAAACACGTTTATTAATTGTCTCTTTGTCGGCAGATGAAAATTTCCAGTCGAAAATAAACACGATGTTCGAGAAAAAAACAGATCATATTTTAGCATCGATTTATAATTTAGAAAAAACTGTAAATAACATAAAGAAAGATTTAGTTCAAATTAAAAATAAAATCAACATCGACGAAGATGCAGACAAAAAGTCAGTAATTTTACAGTTTGTATAAATCATTTAAATAATAGTAAAATGAATGACTGTTGCACATTTAAAACCAATACAGACCACATTTTCACAAACGAGTAAATGTATCTTTTCAAGATTGCCTTTAAAAACATTCTCGATAATGAAATATAATTGAAAATAAAATCAGTTCGTCGATTCTTAATTTATTGTTCATCCTTGAAAATCTACACGAGTGCTCAGTTACAATAAAAAGAAAACAAAACAATCGAAAAGTCTCGATATATGATTACTATAATCGTTTTTGTTCGATTTATCAAATTTCCATGTATGGTACTATGTCAATGAATTACTGTTTCAGTTCACACGGTTGCAACGAGGAACGGAATGTTCCTAAAGATTGTTTCGATCTATATTATAAGAAAGGAATCATACGTTCCGGTGTATACGAAATAAAGCCGTTTTTAACGTCATTCAAAGTGTATTGTGACATGGAAACAGATGGCGGCGGATGGACTGTAAGTTTTATAAAAATCATAATAGACATGTACTTTTTCTTACATACATTTAGAGAATAATCATCGCAGATAAAGTTCATTAATTTTAAAATCTCTTTATACAATATTTTTCTGTAGTGAATCGATCGTTTCCGTCGATCGACTAACGTCACCCTGGCTTCTTTTCTCTCTCGTTAATATAAAGAATCGTTCAAATGTGACGCCTAGATTTGTGCTTTATTCAAAAGAAACTATACACATGTTTCTTTTTAATAAAACACAAATCTAGATGTATTTGACTCTTTATCGATTGATAATTTCATTTTAGGTCATACAAAATCGTTTTAATGGATCCGTAGATTTTTACAGAAATTGGCAAGATTATAAATTAGGTTTCGGTAATATAGAAGAAAATTCTGAATTTTGGTTAGGATTGGAAAAAGCTCACCAAGTCACTTATAATAAGGTAACGGACAATATAATTTTGTGAATATATCTAGTGAAATTTTCGAATATTTATATCGATTTGTAATTAAATGTTTTTTTCAAATATAAACCAAATATTTTGTACACGAATATAATATATGAATTTATATAAAATGAACGGAAATTAGACAAACGCCTTTTTACAGAAAATCATAATATACAAATATAATCGATAGAAAATTATCACAGAGCTTTTAGTACTAAGAGAGACGTACGACTTTTAATAATCCACTTCTCAATTCGAATATGAATAAGCAACATTTTCGATAAGATAACTTTTTAGATTGACGTTTTTTTTTTAGTGCGTAATATTGATTTTCACAACTTTAAAAATTCATACATTTATATACAATTATTTAAATATCGATTATTAAAAATATTCTTTGTTTACTGATAATCGTAAATTGTCTAGTTACTTGATTTATATACAATATCAATAAACACTGATAGATAGATATGAAAGTAAATGAAGAATATCTGTCGCACCTACGATTTTCAAATTATAATTTATATTTTATTAAAACAATATATGATTATTAATTTATATGAGAAACTAGAAAAGCTACAAATGCCATTTACAACGCTTAGATTACAACGAAGATAAACGAGTTGAACTAGAACGAAATATGAATAGAACAAAAATCATATTCAACACCTTTACAGTGAAAGAAAATATATACTTAGAGGACTAGTGCTTGGAATAAGATGAAATAAAATGTTTGAGGAAAATTGTACGATATGATAAGGCCGGAAATCAAGTCGATTGCTTGAAGCGAAAAACATATAACCGAAGTGTTGGTACGTATGGATCAGAAACTGGGATATTAAATGGAAAAATGAAACAAAAATTTCTGATATATCAACGAAGTATAGACAAAAATGACTAATAATGGAGATCAAGAAATGATCAAAGAAAACTAGAAGAAACCTCGTTAGAGATAAAGAGATTTAATTGTCTCGGGAAATATTTGAAAAAAAATTCGATCAGCAATAATATAAGCTTTGAATGATTATATATATATAAGGTTTTCCAATAAGAATATCAAAACTTTGACAACTGATGGCAGCCATGTTTAATTTTTGTTTAAATTCATTTTGACATTTAGACTCAATATAATTTGGCAAGTTATTATGAAAAGTGTAACATTTCAACAACGTTTAGAAATTGTAAAAACTTATTATAAAAAACAATATTCGGTTCATAAAACTTATTGTGCGCTTCGTGAAATTCGCAGTCAACACTAAATAAAGAAAATTGGAGAATTTCGAATGAAAGCAATCCACAAGTCATTGAACAAAGACCAGTGCATCTACTAAAACTAACTGGTGGTGTCATCGAACCATATTTTTTTCAAAATGAAGCTAGAGATCACTGATTAATGATTTTTTTTCACAAAAATGGTTTGTACGATATGTATATTTATGGAAACAAAAGTTTAATGAGTCCATTATTTCATGAAATGGACCCAACAATCGGCCACCAAGATCATGTGATCTAATTATATTTGATCATTTTCTGTGGGGTTATGTGAAATCGTTGGTTTATGCTGATAAACCACAAACAACCGAAGCTTTAAAAATAAACATTGAAAGCGTGATTCATGAAATTCGACCTCAAGTATATGAAAAAGTGATTAAAAATTGATTTAAACAAAAGCACTATGTCGAGTAAAGTTGTGGTGGCCGTATGAGTGGAATTGTGTTCCATCATTATTGCCATAGAATATGCTTAAAAATAAATAACTAATTAATTGTGTGTTTGTGTATACCATAGATTAGATTTTCGTAATTTAAAACTGAAATTCTGTTTTTATTGATATAATATTTGGAAGCAGTACGCGTATATTTCTAGAAAATTTACAGAACTAACAATTAAATTACCAACATTATGTTATTTAAATAATATATGTGAATTTTTAGATGACTAAACTACGTTTTGACTTCCAAAATGTCCAAAATGGTTCCGGTTATGGAATTTACTCAGATTTTCAAATCGGAAATGAATTAGAAGGTTACATCTTACGTTCTGTAGGAACTTTTGTTGGAAATGCAGGTAATATTTCTTATTTAATATACATACGTTTTTAAACTAAAGTTTATTTGATACGAAGACGGATGTCTTTTACACCGTTTTAACTGAAACTAGATAAAAACGTAATCGATACTTTGTCTAATTATGATCATGTTATTAGGACAACTGATATAAATAAATCCAGAATTGACATGAAAGTATTTTTACACCGTTTATATTGTAGACTTAGAGTCGTTTTCGTATTAGATTTTCAAACTCTGATAGTCGAATAACACTATGTGTGTTTTCAAAATGCGAGATATTCGAAAACGAAGAGATTTTTTTTCACAATTTTTACTAAGAATCACACACGTGCTTATAAAACACATCTCCAGACTTCAAAACTTCTATGGTCATTTTTAAGTACTTGTCTGTGTGAATTTTAAATTTTCACGGATAGACAAACCTTCATCAAAGTTCGATTCGTAAGAAAATCCGATTTTTAATCGTTATATTCTTGTGAGAGTTTGATATATTTCATTTTTTTCATTTGACTATTCTAAGAAAAGGTGTTCTTATAAAAGTGTTCTTAATAACATTGCAAAAATTTGTATCGTATATAGAAGTTTCTATGATTTCTTCAAATTCTTCGATTAGATTTTGTATTAATTCTTCACCATGATTTCTTAATAACATTACTTGAAAGAATTTCTCATCACCTCCGTAATATTTAATATTGTCTCTTATCATAAATAAACCTTGTTAATTTTTATAAAGGACATTTGAATATTTTAGTACGTTTTTTTCTATGTGAAGCGTTTTTTTATATTTTATAACCCATTAGATGTCTATTTCAAACCATCACTCTTGCAAAAAAAATTAACTTTTATTCGAATTTTAAAATGAAATTGAAAAATGATTTTTTTTACAAATTAATAATTATTTGATATGAGATAGCGATCATAGAACAACAATCGACGAATTTCGATTCATCGGGAAAAAGAAGAAAATTTTGTTTCATTAGATTTTTTATTATTGATAGTAGCTGGTCTATGAAAGAGAAATATATATGATTTGTTAACAATAAAATGATATTTTTCTAATAATAATAACAACAAAAGAATCAAAATTCGTCAAATAATCTGAGATTTTTTTTCATAATAATATATATTTACATAGAACATATTGTTTAAGGTGATTCATTAACCTATCATGCTGGTAACAAATTTTCGACATTCGACAACGATCAAGATAAAAATGGAGCTAATTGTGCAGAAATATATACTGGTGCATGGTGGTATAATTCTTGCCATTTTAGGTAAGTTGTGATATGAAACCAATTACATTTATTGAATAAATTATATTTATACATATAAATGTGTTATATTTGAAGAGTTTAAATGAACACCGAAATTTATTGTAATAAAAATTGAAAACATGTAAATTACAATTTTTGAATATTTCAATCGTTTTGTTTGTTCAATAGTCAACTAAGAGCAATAATTATTTTCGATTTTGAAATTAAAATTTATTAAATTTTATCAGAGATACTAAAAGAACGAGTTACAATAAATATCTTTTTTATTTTTATTTTTTCAGTAATTTAAACGGACAATACCTTCCTAAACCAACTGAGAAAAGTTTTGACAACAAAGGAATGATATGGAAAACATTTAGTGGTACTCTAGTTTCCCTCAAAAAATCGAAAATGATGGTTCGTAGGACGTTATAACAAGTATTCTTTTCTCTTTTTCAAAAGAATATTTTATTATATATATATATATATATATGCATAGAAATTATCATTTCTTTATTCATTTATGAAATAATGTAATCTTAGATTTAAGTTATAAATATATGTATTATAATTTATGCTAAGAACATTAATATTACTCTCGTTTATATTGCATAAATGATTTAGTAAGATAAACGATTATCTATGAAATTTAAAATGTCAATATATTTGTCTACTGAATGTATATGATTATAGTTTTTATTCGGTTGTAAATAAATTGCATATTTCACTCGAAACACAGTTATTTCTTTTTATAAATGTTCTTTATTTTTCTAGAATCAATTTTACATACACATTCGATTCACATATTTTGAAAAAAGTCCAAAAAACAATTATAAATTTATTCACACTTCTTGTTTTTATGTAAGTTCCTATATTTTTTTCGATTAATTGATCTTCAAAGTAAATATACGGAAAACATATATGAAAAAATACAATTCGAAAAAATATTTTAATCGAGTACAAACGAATTACTTTTCTCCTTGTTTATTCTATAATAAATTTGTAGTTTCTAAGTACAACACGATTGTAGTTAAAGACATTAAAATAAAGAATTTAAGATTTTCATTTTTAAAGGAATTTTAGAATATATTTGAACAATAAAAAACAATTAACGATTGAAATAGAATTGTAACGTCAAATAAGTAACAAGAGCTTACTATTTTGCATTCAAAACATACAATGAATAAACATACATAAAAATATAATAAAAAAATACAATAGTAAAAATGAATTCTACAAAATTAGAAGTATTTTGAAAAGTTATATTTTTTAACAATTATTATTGTTGTTGTCTTCGATTTATATTGATCGATTATATTTATATTTAAATAATTGTTTTAAGTGAATCATTAATGGCCTGGCAAATGACTGCATGCTTTTATAAAAAAAAAATATTATTATAAGATAAACGAAAATTGAATTTAACAGAACTGAAAGAAACAAGGAGAAACAAAATAAAAATAATAATGAAATTAAGAAATCTGTCTAAATAATTACGATATATATAGTTAAATATATATAAAGTATGTTTTCAATTATAATTTGAGATTTTCAACAATTTTATACTTGTAAAAGATAAAAAGACAAAATCCACACATACAAATATTAGTAGTAATGACTGAAGTATAAAATAAAAATATAATATTTCAAAGAAAAAAATAATTTAAATTCAAATTTATTCAAAATTAAATCTCCCAAAACTACATAATTTATATATATATATATATATATATATATATATATATATATACACGAGGGTAGTCCCATAAGTACCCGGCCTGACCTAGAGATGGCGATAGTTGTTTGAAAAATATCACTGTATTAGAAAGTACACAATCTATAAGCATATGTTTCAAGTTTGTTATGCATATGTTTTCAGTATGAAGTTACCCCCGCGGGTAACTTGGAGCTCCTCTGGCCAAACATCGCGCAACAGGCCCACCTCATGGGACCTGGGAATTGCTCCACAAAGAGATTAACACCGAACCGAGAAACAACCAGGTTATTCGAGCAACTAGAGTAACTGCCTCAAACGAGGTAAAAACTCTAAACAACTGACCGAAAGGTCGTTGCGTCACCAGCTGAACCTCGGGACGAATCCTCCCGACGACGTTCGACCGATCTACACGCGCGCAGTGTATCTCTTTGTCAGTGTCGCCGAACGATACCTTCACTACGAATCTGTATCAATAAACGTACTTCTTTGAAATCTTAAACTGGATTATTTGTTGTCGTCATAACCATCCTTACATTACCCACAATTATTATTCTAATGAAAAAATGTCCATTTAAATAATGACACTATAATAGCTCCTCTCTCTAGATGAGGGCTTCCCCAAAAACCTTTCGCTTTTTATCATATAAAATATAGTGATTGAATTGTTTTATAATAATTTCCGAGTTTATAAATTCTGATTTTCCAAAAATAATTTATATTATAAAAATGATTACAATATAATTGTAAATTGAATGGTGCGTGAAACTTGACACTTTCTTATTACTCATTAAATAAAGCCGATATCAACAATTAAGTCATAATTTCTTAGTCGTAATTAAATGATTAAATTTTCATGGAATTAATCATGTGGCGAACAAATTAATCGTGATATTTTAATTGTTTTTTAAAATAAAAATTTAGTCAAATAAAAATGTAGATGAGTGAAAAATATAAAAAAACGACTAATTATTTTTTTCTTCTCTTAAGTAATTTCTTCTTCTTTGGAAATGAATTTCTTTGTTAAACAAAATTCATCCCATTTGACCGCTTAAAAATGAGATGAAAAGTGTGAATAAAACACTTTTTTTTACAATTTGATTTTTAAATTTTGAATAATTTTTGCAACAATTTAATAGTCGTTTTCAATTAATATTGCACAATTTTAAATATTCAAATCAATCAATTGAATAATCGCCTAAAATGATCAATGACTAAAAAATCAATCATGATTAAAGATTAATTTATTAATCCTTAGTCACTGATCGATTTAAAAACGACTAATAAATTAAAGGTAACTAACAATTAATTTAACATGACTTAAACATTTCAGTCATTAGTTGTCATCTGAATAATTTTTGCCCTACTTTGGAATTTAAGAAAGAGATATGTTTAAGTCAATTGTAACAGACATGAAGAGATTTGATGAAAAGTACGAATTATCATATAAACATTGTTTTAAAAGCAAATGGAGATCACATTAAGTACTAAGCATATGAATAAGAGCAAGTAAACTGCTTTTAATAAACAACAAAAAATATTTGTAGATTAATGTTACCAAAAGTAATAAATAAATATAAACTAACTTAAAAAATCATATCTACCATAGTGATTATGACTAAATTTATATTCTATTTAAACAATTAATAGAATGGCTACATCTATCTATCTATCTCTCTATCTATATATATATATATATATATATATATATTTATGTGAAAAAAATTAAAAAAGGAATAAAATTCAACAACTACACAAAAAGTTTTCTTTAAAAAATTACAGAATATACTAATTATATTACTTTTGTACATTTAATAAATAATACTATTTCTAAAGAACAATTTCAAAATAGAAAAATTGTATAGATGAATAATTATATATATATATATATATATACATACACACACATATAAAATGCATGGTAGTTTTATTGTTGATTTCTTTTTTATAAATGTTGTTGGTTTTATCCTCTTATTGATTCCAACAACCGACTACTATATAGATAATATTGCTTTTTTTTAAAAAATACAATACTTAAATATTAATTTCAAAAAGCTATTTATTTCATTGATATTTAATTAGAAAATAATCTAAGTTTTCAATTTCGTTAAGAAGGTCAATTTTAATTAACATAGTTCTGCTACTGTAAACCTATTTAAAATTTGATCTAATTGAAAATCGCTCATATTTATTTGTACGTTTAATTTAATTTTTTTTCAATGATAGACAATTAGCTTATTTGATTTCAATGATGCATTGTTCAAACAACAATGGTATGTCTAGACAATAAAAATCAAAATAAATAAATAACATGAAATTCAAATAAGAGTCTAATATTAATAAAGAAAATTTTATTATTATTACGTTTTCTTTACACATGTATGTTTATATATATATATATATAAACATATATATATATATATATATATATATATATACATCACGAAAATACCTTCCTTGGAATATAGCAGCTTTTACTATTTATTGTGTTGTTAAATAGCAATTTACGCAAAAATTATGAAGAGAATTTAATTCAGAATCAGTACAATGGATTTAAAATGATGTAGTAGCAAAACAGAATTCAATGAAATAACTTACTATCAATTATTTTTTAACATAAAACGTCTTAACAATGTGTGTATGTAAGTAATTAATTATATTCATTATAATTAGTATATAGTACAATATTGCCAATTAATAACACGTTACGTGTTTATATGTGAAATTAACAAAAATTAACGTACTCATCATCATCAACCCTGTTTTTTTCATTGTCGAATGACATACAGGTGATTATTTTATATCAAACTACTTTTTAACATATAAATAAGGAACACGAAAACATAACACAACACATGCAAATATTCAATCTACCTCAAGTGGACTTCACAACATGTTCAAATTTAAAAGAGTAACATTTGTTGGAAATTCATAGAATAAAGATAAGAAAATATACAAGAAATTACACTCATCGAAATTATGACCGAATTGATAGTGAACTGAATTACAAAATGGCATAATTAATGATTGTTAACTAATTTTACTATATGGAAATTATTCAATGTTGAATCATTTAAACTATTTTTATAAAAAAAATATTTTTAAATGTTGAAATTATTATTAGATAATAATTAAATTTTTAATATATTTTTAATTACTTCTTTTTTCATTTTTCAGGAGATATTTTTTCAGTTCATATTAATTTTCAAAAATATAGTCATTTATCAATTATATATTTCATAAATTTATATCTAACAATCAACATACATTACTGTTAACATATAGATACATAAATATCATTCATCTATTGTGTTAAATTACCACATATAAAGTCCCCTTACAACTTAAAACTTGGAATTGATTTTCTGTCATATAACCAAATAAATGAAATTCCTTTATTTCTTGTAAGGATGTAGAAAATCGTACAATTTAATATTGCAACAGATAAAAAATAATATTTATAATTAATAACCTATAGGTTCGTAAAAAATATTGTTGTATTTTGAATTTCTTAATAATATTACTAACTGATAACAATTTAAAACAAAAATGTAATTTAATTATAAAATTAATTTTTTTCTCTTACTTCAAATAAATAATGTGTACATTCCATTTCTATTAGACAAAAAAAATAATTTTAATAATGAATCTAATATTTTGAGTTATTTATTTATTTAAATATTTCATTATATATATATAGATAAACATTAAAACTAATTGGCATTATGTTAATTTATTTTCTGTTTAAAATCTTCAAAATGTATGATTAATTTATATTAGCTAAATTAAAATGTGTTTATAACATGTTTTTGAACTTAGTATTGTTGAATTTAATATTGTAGGTTATTATTGAGAGAATTATATGTTTTAGAATAAAATCAATGTATGCTTCCAAAATAGTCATAAGACATTTCACAATAAACAATACAGAACAATCTGAATTTTTAAACCATCTATATTAAACAATATCTGACAATTTAATAAATCGAGAATATAACTCAGTCAAAAGATAGAGATTAAAAATATTCCCTTAATTTTCTTTAATAGAAACAATTAAACGACAAAGCACACCTCAAATGAGTTTAACATCATTAGAATGCAAACATCATTCAATTATATTTATGTACATAAATATTTATGTATATGTGAATGTACATATATATATATATTAAATAAAAGTATTTAAGAGAATTTTATTAGATGAACAAAAATTACAATCAATAAGTGTAGTAGATTTTATAAATTTACATTGGAATGTACTTTGATAATCATTCATATACAGCCATCAAAATTCATATCAATGAATAAAATGAAGAAAAATTATCATTAAACTTCATTTTCAATAAAAGAATTTTCAAATTAAAAACAGTAATATACAGATAATTATAATTTTTATATTTATTAAGAAAAAATGTACATTTATAGAACATATTATCTTATTGAATTTTTTTAGTAATATGATTTGTGTTTAAGAATCAAATTACTAATATATAAAAATATTTATATTACAATAAAATTTTCTAAATATTATTTTTAAAATTCACAAATGTTATCTATACTTAATTATATTAATAATTGTTAACAGATCAAATATATAATAAAAATTATCTATAAAGAATTTATAAATTAAATTTTTACAATTTTAAGAAGTTATGGAATAAATTACTACAGCTAATGAATCACTTCTTATAAATATCTATAACAATGTAAATACATACACGTATTTTACTTCATGTACATAAATGTTTTTTTATTACCATGCACAAAGATACAATTACTTGGATTGGTTATACATATTATATATGAATTGGGATCATTATTTATTGCTGTAGAACTACTATTTATATCCATATTTTCAATAGAGAAATTAAATTACAATTTTATTTTTTAATTGTAGTTTAATATTTCATTAAAAGTATTAAAACTAAGACCATAATACAATTATTTATATTTAAATAAAGAAAGATAATGAATACAATCAGGAATGTGTGTGTGTATATATACATATTTATATATATATATATATATATATATATATATATATATATATATATATATATATATTATAGTTTAGTTAACATAATGAGTATGACTAAGTACCAGTGAATGGTAAATTTAATGAGGATTTTGCTTACTGAACTGAGATAAGCTCATATGACATTCATACATACATACATATATATATATATATATATATATAATTTAAAATACAATACTAAGAAATTTGCATTTTAATTTTATAAAAAAATTAACACAAAAAAAGTAATAATTTATAAAGACACAATTAGTATTGAATAAAAAAACACACACCTGATGTGTATATAAGAGTAACTTCAACATCCAAATGTGTTTTTATATATTGACTAAATTATTGATTTGTCCACTTTTATCAATGTTTTCTTCCTTTACTTCATCATCTTCTGAATCTGAAAAAATATTATTTTTGACAATTAATTTATTTCCTGCCATGTAGACTGCTTCTACCACTCTATTGATATTTTACACTTATAACATAAAGTTTTTAAGCTTTAACTTAAATAGTACCATTTTAAATTTCTAAAAACCAAATATTATTCAAAGTAAATATTGTTCTGTATCACAAACAGTGTAATATCTTTTATCATATGTGTGTTTTGTGGACAATTATACACAACACATATCAATTTGATGAAAAACCTCATAGGTACTTTACTGTTGTATAAAGATATCAAAACAAATTATGAAAATAACACACATTTATCACAAATAAAATAACATCCATTAATTCCATTAACTCCATTATCTGAATTTGAGCAAAATATAGCATTTTCCCTTTGAACAAACTCCTTGTTTGAATGATTCCCTCTATGTACTCATTTGTTATAATTTTTCATTTTACATAAATATTTGGTATTCACACACACACACACATACATACGAGGGTAATTTCATAAGTATGGTAAGAAAGTAAGAAAACTAAATGAAAAAATTTAATTAAATTAAACAATAAATAAATTTACAATACTTATTATACGACCTTCGTACACAACACACACACACACAGAAATTTGCATAAGTAATTTTATAAAAAAATGAACACAAAAAAGTAATAATTAAAAAGACATAATTAGTATTTAATAAGAAAACACACACCTGATATTGTAATTATAGGAATATCTTCAATATCTTTTTCTTTTTTTAAATGATCATTTGCATTACTGCTTTGTCCACTTTCATTAATACTTTCTTTCTTCATTTGACCACCTTCTGAACCTGAAAAAATATTATTTTTGACAATTCATTTATTCCTTGCTATGTAGATTGGTTCTACCCCTCTATTGATATTTCACACTTATAACATAAAGTTTTGAAGCTTTAACTTGAATAGTACCATTTTAAATTTAATAGTACCATTTTAAAAAATTTAAAAACAAAATATAAATATATTGTTTAAAATAATACAAACTTGAGGAAATACTACATACATTCGTAATTTCAAAATTTGAATTACTATTTGTAAAATCAGCTGTATGAAGTTGCTTGTTCCTATTTCTTGCAATAGTTCTTTTTTACTGACTCTGAGTCTAAATACATATTTTCATAGGAAATATTTAATGCATATATATATAATAAAATAATACAACATACCTGAGGCAAGACCATAAACGTACGTGATATTTAACTGCACATTGTCCGGATAATTTATTAAAAGATACTGCATGGTGTTGTCTGTTCTTGTTTGTTGTAATGATTCGGTGTCTAAATACATATTTTAATAGTAAATATTTAATGCATATATATATATATATATATATATATATATATATATATATATTATATAGGTGGCCCAAACAGATGAAACTGGAAGATATAACCTTCAGTTCTGCTTCTCATGTTTCATTCTCATTTGGTCCACCTATATGTACATATATGTATGAGCTGTATACAGAGATAATTAAAGAATTATTTAAAATATTTAACTGGGAATGTAAGGGATTAAAAATAAATGATGATACATTATACTTAACAAATAAGATTGACTCACAACATTACTATTTTCTTGTCAAGTTCAAATGAACTTGAAAGGAACACAGAAGAGCAAGATAAGGCAAATAAAAAAACTTATTTTGTAATAATTACATCAAAATAATGGTTATGTTTAATGAATTTGTAGACTCGAAGAAAATCCCACATGTCCTCTTTATGGTAGAGAAATGCTATTTCATGTATCAGAATAATTCAATGTCCCCAACAGCACAAAAAGAATGGAAACATGTATGTTGAGAATAACACATAGAGACAAAAGGAGAAACGAATAGATCAGAAAGAAAACAAAAATTAAAATGAAAACGGATCGATTATATAGCAAGAGTAGAAGAGTACTGATGGATAAAAGAAATTATTGATAGAACCTAAGTATATGCAAAGGCTTAAGAGCTGACCCATGGATAGATGGAACAACTAACAAAATATGATACTTTGACAGGAAGGGTTGAAATAGAAAAGGATTAAATCAGTTGAAATAGAAAGTTTCGGATAATACCCATATTTAACAGTGGAATGAAAGAGGCTGATGATATAAGAGAGTCTTTTAATAAATATGGTAAATTTATTTATTATTTAATTTCATTAATTAAATTTTTCAATTTAGTGTTTCTTACTTTTTACCATACTTATCAAACGAACCCCATATATATATATATATATATATACGTAAATATTTTCAATGAAAATATTTAATAGAGGTAGTTACAATAACAAGGTTAACTTATTAAAATATGCAAAACAATATTTAAAAGAATAAAACACACCTAAGTTATTATCATTTGCAACGGAATGCGCAAAATAATAATTGTCCTCGCTTGGACATGAATTTGTGTTATTCTGGTATAAGCTGCTCGTTTCCAATATATCTTTTGGTAACTCTCTTGATACAAATCTGGGATCTGCAACACAGTGTGCATTTTCAATATCATTTTAATTATATATTCCTATATATAAATATATATATATATATATATATATATATATATATATATATATATATATATATATATATATATATATATATATATATGTGTGTGTGTATGTGTGTGTATGTGTACATATGTATGTACACTGGTCAGTGTAATTAATGTGGAAAATAACACGGTATGGAATCTTCAATAGAGTTTTCACATAAAAGAAATGTGCTGATATCAACTAATTTAATGATGATGATGATGCTGATGAAATATTTATAAATGAGTATATATATATATATATATATATATATATATATATATATATATATAAAGAAGTAATTATTTTACAAGAAATATACAAAAAATACTACTTAAAAACTAAACCACCTAATTTATCATATTGAATTTTTTTTATTTTAAAACTTGTATTTGAATTAGAATTAGTACTTGCTTGTTGATAAGAAACTTTTTTCTATATTTTCTAACTGCTCATTATTTATCTCTTTGAACTAAGCATATGTTCATTATTATATATATATATATATATATATATATATATATATAAATATATATATATATATATATATATATATATATATATATATATATATATATATATATATATATATATATATGATGTGTGTGTGTACATATTTAATTTTAAAAATAATTGCTGAATAACAAATTTATATTTTGACATTTAATGTATACCTTTTTTCCTGTTTGCCATTTTAATTATTATTTTGCTAACTGAAGATTAATTATTCAATTCGGATGTAAAATTTATATCACCAATGTGTAATATTAGTTTAAAAGTTTATTATTTTACTTTAAAAGTTATTATACAAATCACAAATTTAATTAAAAACAAAAAAGTTATCTAAAATAGACATTCCTTCCAATAGTGGTAAAAAATTAATGTTGCAACAAATGCTTAGTGCACAGAACTAAAACGCACGAATATTTCCGACTATAATCGGGATTATGTCTTGATTAATTTCTAAAAACTAACGCGTGTTTTTTTGTACAATTTAATAAAATTCAGCCTAAAATTCTTTTAAAACACTTTTATTATAAAATAATTCACCAAAAGACCATCTTAGTCTATGTCTATCCGTAACTTAAATTATTTATTGTTGATTACATGTTACCTAATAATTTAGAATAATTGTTAAAAAATGCAAATCTCCTTTTAAGCACCACACTATATATATATATATATATATATATATATATATATATATATACATAATGTGTGTATATGTACATAGGTTCGTTCCGACTTCCGTAGAAATTAACGAAAAATCTGTCTTTCGTTTATTCGGTCGAGTGAAGGTCAAAGCTTTTTCCTGACTGCACGAACGTCGGAATGATATGCACACATGTTCACACACATACGACACATACGCACACACGCATATATACATATATATATATATATATATATATATATATATATATATATATATACGATAGTTAAAATTAAAACATAAGAAATTCGTTAGAATACAACAAAAGAAAACGAGTATTGATTCACTTGAAGTCTCCAACCATCCATGAAGAGATAAAAAGAAGTTGGTGACATCTATATGGATCTATTGATTTTTTCTAGTTACCTTTCAAATATTTAATTATATTAATAATGAAAAAATAAAATATCATCAAAGTTCAATAGATGACTGTGACTGTTAGTTTTAATTTTTTGCCGTCTCAATCGAATGACTCAAATACTATTGCAGTCGTAAAAATCATTTTTAAAAAATGGATGCGTATTATCGTATTTTTCAATTTTAATATTTTCTTTATATGAGACATACAGCTCTTTGATTATGGAAAAAAACAATTTAAGTGTCGAAATCATAATTTAGACATTATTAACAAAAACGTTATGCTCTCCATCATGATACTAAACGGTATCTAATCAGTTTTACACAAATTATTAGAGATTTAAGTTTTCTATCGATATGGAAGTTAATGTTCATTATTTAGACATTATATATTAAAATAGAATTATAAAATTTTCATTTGCAATACGTTTGACTTCAATTACATCGTTATTTTTTCAGTTGTACATATGGCTACATATATGTCCTATATACGTACATAAGTATGTATATATCTGTGTATGTATAATATACAAATATGTTTTTTATATGACTAATGTGCACAATAAATATTTCGATGTTATATACAACAAAAGAGGTATTGTCTTATTTATGATTAGCCAGTTTCTGTTTTGTTAACGACTGATAAATAATACAAAAGTCTACCTCTTCATTATCAAGTACATAAAAATTATATCTTTAACTTGTAGCACAGTGTTGTTATATTTTGATATAAAAGGTCATTTACTTTGTAAAAATGTATGTAATTTTTTTATTTCAAATTCATATTTTTTAAGTTTCTTTTTTAAAAAATACCGATTGAATATATTACACAAATGACATTTTTTTAATATCAAAAGATGACAGTAAATTAAACATTGATTACTTTTATATTTTTTATGAATGATTTTAAGTTTTATTTTGTGTTTAGTGTTTTCAAATACTAATAATTTCAATAGAAAAACACTAATAATTTCATATGCTAACTAATTCTCTCTCAATAACACCGTTTACATAAATTTCAAAGTTCTTATACTTTTTATGTAAAAAATATTAATAACTACTTTAAAAAATACAATTAAAAAGATACGTTAAACCCAACGAATTAATAAACATATATATATATATATATAAATCATATTTTTTGTCGCCAAAAATTATGTATATCTTCTATATCACTTTATTCGTATGAACACAAATATTACAACAATTGTGAGTATTGTTAACTTAACAGTATTCACCGCAACTAAGTCGCAGAATAATTAATACAATACAATCATCTTATTATCTAAGTGCATCAACCGATATTCTAAATGATTATTAACACAGAATGTTGATGTGGGCGATGGTTTCCGTCGTTGTTCGACTTTTTCCGTTGTGTCGACAGTTTAGCTTAGCCGGACAAGTCACATGAATGAAATAAGGGTGAAACAGGGTGACATTCATAACTCCTCCCCTCTAAGTATGACGACGGCCAATTAACTTCTTGTTCTTTGGATGCCGTCACTCCGGTAATAACGGGGTTGATCTGATTCTGAAATTTCTTATAGACACAACAACAGACGATTAAAGCGATTGTAATTAAACCTAGAATTGTTGTTGCTGATATTCCGGCTCCTATATGCATTTTCTGATGAATCGTATCCGATTTCTTAGTATTTTGGAAATTCATTTCATCTAGTTCTTTGATATCCATTGGCATTTTGATTTTAGTTTCATTGACCGTGATGTAACTTACTGGTAGTACTTTGTAAGTATCGATGGAGATTTCTTGATTGGTTGCGTGAGTATCGGTGGTTCGAAATAATACATTTTATTTTCTTTTTGAACTTTTGATTATAGTGATTTATTTGTTCATTGGATTTGAATACTTTTACTCCCTTTTGAACTTAATGGAATTAATCGGATCATAGTATAATTATTTGGTTGGAAATGAGGAATGTTAATACAAAAGATTTTGATGGGTCGTTAGAATTTTGATTCCCTGAAATGCATTGTAGTTTATGTTGTGGTTGTAGTAAGTTATCTCAATTAGTGTTCTGCAACATTTTAGGTTTCTTTATTTTTGATGGGCGAATCTTACTTTGTTGCCTCTAGCATTTTTACTTATTATGTTATTTTTTTTTGGCAATTTTTAGTACACGAGTTTCTTTGTAAGGTTTGTGCATTTTATTAAATTGTTTTGTTTTAAAATAAATTTTATTTTAGGTTTTAATTCAACGGGGCTTTGACGATTTTTATTTAATTTCTGAGTTCAATCGATTTTTTCTTCAATTGCTTTTAAATAACTGTTTCTGTTTATGTCTTGTAACATTTTTTCTCGTTCTTCCTCCACATATTCTGGAGTGATTGGATAAGGTCTTTTGAAAAATAATTAAAATAGTGTTACTTTGGTTACACTATGAATAGAATTATTATAAGTTTTTATTCCATCGATTATTACGTCTCGATTTTCATATTAGGATGTTTGGTTTTTATAACTTTAAAAATGTGCTATCGAATCTTTCTGCTATCAGGATTTTATTTCTTTCTTTGAAATCTCTAACAATTCGGTTCATCGATTTTGGTTCTTGATCGCATACAATTTTTTTAGGTATTCCATTTTTTACTAAGTATTTGACAATTCATTTGTGTAAAGTGAATCAGCTACAGTTCCAAAACAACTAATAATTAAAAATCAAGCAAGAAATCCATGTCCTACAAGGAAACGATCGATTATACATTTCTGCGCTTCCATTCTTTGTAGTCGACATGTTTTGCATGGAACAAATCGCATATTGAGTTTCTGTTCTTACCATTCGTTGCAGTCTCCGTACAGAAAGTAATTACTAACTGCTTGTGTGAATTAGTTGAGGTGGGATTCCGGATTTATATATAAATAAACACTAATATAAAAACTATTATAAACTCGCCCACACACACACACACATATATATATATATATATATATATATATATATATGTATATATATATATATATGTGTGTGTGTGGGCGAGTTTATATATATATATATATATATCAGATTTACAATAAAGAGAATGAGAAAAATAAAATAAAATTAATATTGTTTATATTGATTACATTGAAAATAACAATATATTTTATGACAATTTCTATAAAAATCTTATCCATATACAAATATAATTATCTGAGGAAATCTTAATAAATACTTTTTAACGATCAACCTTCAATGAATTAGTTATTTAAAATATAATGCTGATAAAGTATATAATTGATTATATACACAAAAGTATAAATCTCTATTTAAATATAAATAACCTATATAAATACACACACATAAACACACACACACATAAACACACACACACATATATATATATATACTCGTATATATATATATATATATATATACATGAATGTACGGTACTTCATTCATATACGACGAATTATGAACGTTAATTAAATTCCCGTTGGATTACTGTCAAAATGTAGATCAGATGTAAGTGTCTTGCTCATTACAATGATTGGCATCGGAGGTCATCGAAGATAAGTATATTTACTTATCTGTATAACATGTTTACAGATATTTACTTATCTGTAAACATGTATGCATATTTGCATACATGTTTTTCATTTCACTTCACTATACTATATCAACATGTACTCGTACATTGAATATTCATTGATTTTTTCAATAAGAAACCAATAATAAGCCTAATGTATTGTACATTCATGCACTTTTTAGAGTACTTTTCCGGTATGTAAGAAACAAATAGATACGTTACTGAATTTTTACTATACATTCACTTTTTATCGTTTATCTATGTTAATGTCTATTAGATATTTTTTTCTTTTTTGAATTCCATGAAAAATTCCTAAATTAAATTAACATTCTAATTCGTTGAATTTAAATTATTACCATTTTAATAATTCAATTCATTTAGATTATACCACAACTCGATTGTAAACTTTTATTAAAATATTTTTAACTATAATATAATCATCATAAATAGTATAACGAAAACTTTCAAGAACATAAAATTAAAGATGATATATAATATATTTAAATATCATATGTTAATATTCCCATGCATTTAAAAACGATTATAAATTTATTTTAGATTTTATAAAAAAAATAATTTGAACATTTTTCAAATAATATGTACAACGTAAAGAGACCGTTTAATTATTTTTTTAATTTTTAAGAATGATTTCCAATCAATGTTTTTGTTTTCATTAACTCATAATATCTATTTATATAAAATTATGATTTTTTTTATTTCACTCGAAAATCTAGCAAATATTAAATATATATTTAGTAGTAATTTTAATATATTTTTTTATATTTAAATAATATACGATTTGAAAAAATAAAACTCTTAACTAATATAATTTAATATCATTTGAAGATTATAGAACATTTATAATTTAATTGTAGATTAACAAATATAAAGCATAATAATTATTAGTTAATAATTTGACCACATATCCTACATAATCAAACATTATAAACAAAAAAAATACGTGTGAGACGAGTGGTAATGGGCCGTGAATACTGTATGAATGTTGACAAGTGTGAATACCCACATTCTGTACAATAAAATAATTAAACTTTCATAAATAAATAAACACCCACATTCATATATATATATATATATATATATAAATATAAATTTATATATATATATATATATAAATATATATATATATATATATAAATATATATATATATATATATATATATATATATATATATATATATAAATATATATATATATATATATATAAATATAAATATATATATATATAATATGTGTGTGTGTGTGTAGATGTGTTAGTTGAAATTTTATTTAATCATGTTTAAAAAACATTCCTTCTCTCTCTTTCCCATACCCTCTCTCTCTCTATAAAATCACATACCTACTATAGTCGAAATTCTGTTACATCGTTTCTTTTTCTTTGCTCGCAAGAATCTCGAATGTTTTGTTTATAATTTTCTTTTTAACCCGGAAATATTTCCATCCGATTGTTTTTTATATGCGGTATGAGTGGTGGTAGGATTGAAGCACGAGAGTTTCGAATCCTGGATCGAAGTAAACGGACCAGATTTGAACGAATATAAATAAAGACGGAATTCAAAATAGAACGGGATAGGGTGCTGTGTTTAGCAACAATTCGATTTCACACAGGCGGCTCGGATTCGACAAATACAATCAATGACAAGACGAAAAAGATAACGTATGTTACTTACAACGATTTTCCAATACACACGTTTCTTTTTAATAAAACACAAATCTGGGCATCACATTTTGATGATCCTATATATGTGTGTGTGAATGTTGTGTTGTTTAAATAATAAAGAAAGATCATACGTGACTACTAGTAATGTAGAATGAGATAGGGTGTTGTGTTTGATAAAGATTTGATTTTCCATAAATTAGACAGCTGTAATTAACAAATATCTATATAATGAGATGAAAAGAGATAGAAGAATATATTTATATTGAAGAGAGATCGAGTAAGATGTTTATTATTCTATTCTTCATATATAAAAGTAGAGTTACTTATTTCCAAACGAGTAGCTAAATTCGTCGTGAAAGGGGGGTAAAACACAGGGGGTAAACAGGAATTATAAACATAACTCCTGTTAGCTCGACAGGAATTGTCTCGAGCACGTGTTAGACATTATGAAATGTAAGTGTGTAACATATTTTCGAAAATGTGATAGGCGTACATACACACACACTAATTCAGTTATAAATATTCGTTTTGTTCCGGTGAATTTATTTAAAAAATACCATGTATCAACAACAAGATGACGGAATAATAACACCATTTGTTTATCTGTTTTTAGTGTGATAAAGAAACACACACACAAATATATATATATATATATATATATATATATATATATATATATAATATATATATATATATATATATATTACACCTGTCCCTCAATTTACACGACATTTTTTATACACGATCAGATAGATTTCATTTTATATAATTTTTCATGGAATTTATTATATATATCAGAGTGACGCAAATTCTTACTTGAACGTATAAAAGCACGATATAAATATATAAAAGGTTAATTGTTTTGAACTACAGTAACGATAGTGACACCGAATAAAATTTATCTATTTTTTTTCTAAAACGTCATTATTTTTTTGTTAAACTATGTGAAATAAATATGTGTTTGTACAACTTTACTAGGTTTTATTTCCAATATTTTTTCTATTTTACTGACAGACTCAATTTACGCGATTTTCATTCACGTAAAACAAATCCACGTGGAACGGATACTCCGCGTAAATTGAGGGATGGGTGTATATATATATATATATATAAAAGAGAGAGTTTTTTTAAAAAAACGTGATGGAACTTTAAATTAAATACCTAACGAAAGTTCTATCCAACCTAAAAAAACATCATTATTATACCTTCATATATACATTTGTATTTTTTTTTAGGTTAGACAGAACTTTCGTTAGAAGTTCAATTTAAGTTCTATCACGCTTAAAAAAAACATTGTTTGTTTGTGTATATAAAACATATTCATAGACGAACAGTGAACCTTGATCTAACCGTAACTCCCTTCGATACATTGCCATGTAATATCTTTATCTTTTTTTCATTTAATGTTCGAGTGCATGCGCAACTCTATAAACAAATTAATCCAACTCTTGAATACCTGCCTGTTTGTATTTTTATCACTTTTTTTTATTGTTTATACGTGTGACAGTCAAATAGTATTTTATGTATATGGCTATCCAAATGTAACGCCTAGATTAGTATTTTATTAAAAAGAAACATGTGTATAGAGAAAAATGTGTATAGTTTTTTTATTTCTTTTTAATAAAACATAAATCCAAGCGTCACATTTGGTTGAACCTTTGATCCAATTACATCAATTATTATTGTTGCAATTAAGTCACCTGTGTTTAATTCATAGCTAACTATCTCATTCCATATTACCAACTTATATATGATCTATCTTTATTCGATAGACTGTTTGATTTTTTAAATTATACAGGATCAAGTATGATTATTGATACAGGTAATTAATCTTTCTCTCTCAATAACTGTGTTATGATTTCTTCTCATTTTATCTAATTGTATTAATGATAATTAATAATTATTATTGTTGTAATTTAGTCGCCTGTTATTATTCCAAACTGACGTACGAAAACATTTATAATTCCAAAAATCTTAAACACTTATTGGTAAGGAAGGCATTAATTCAATCTCAATTCCTAAACTAGGATTCGAATAAATACCATTATCTATTTCAAATTCATGAACTCTAATATACAAATAACTGTATGTAATAATAGTCAACGAAATATTGGCTATAACAGACTTAAATGTTATCAACACGGATGAAAACCAAGGATTAACTCAATTACCTGGACCATCACCAATTCAAATTAATAATGAAAGAAAAATGTATATCTTCTTTATCACTTTATTCGTATGAACAATAATATTCATCGCAACTAAGTTGTAGAATAATTAATACAATACAATCGATCTTATTTTCTAAGTACATCAGCTTATATACTAAACGAATTTGAATCTTAGTCTATTTCTTGACTGTAATTAAACTATAAGATAGTTTAGTTAACTTATATTAGGAATAAAATTAAAATAAATGGGAGAAATAAACTGTAATATTTTTTCTTTCAATATTTTGTGTATAAAAAAACACAGATGCATATTTACATTGTTTTGACTAGGTACAAAAAAGATCTGAAGCAAAAAAAAAATAGAATACTGTTTATTTTACCTGTTTATTTTTTTAACCACGTAACAGTTTTAGTGACAATATACAACAGAAATATGATCAATATATCAAAGAATGCGTTTGGGTTCTTCGAACAGGCCTTCTATGAAAAGTATGAGGAACGCCAGATGAGATACCACTTCCATACTGATGTAGCAAGTTTGATCTCCGAGTGACATATGGTGATATTGGTGTTACGTTTCCAATTATTTGGCCTGTAAATATTTCATTTTATTTTATTATAGTTAACAAAACAGTAAAAATTGTAAAATACTGCTCGTCTAACTTTTTACACTAATAGTTTAAAAATTTTGTAATTATAAATTCAAACATATTGATTGTAAGTAAATAAGTATATTTCGATTAGTCGAATTTTTAATAATCTTAAAGAATTTTTTTTTATACGAGTTATCAAAATAAAAGCATATAATTTGAAAATATTTTTTAACTTACGTTCCATAAATGAAGATCGATGAGAATCGACATTTACATTAATCACTGGTCGAATGTAATGAGAATATGCTGTAAAAAAGGACAATTTTTTAATATTATTTAATTTTAAAAATTTATCAAATATTTTTATTTAAATTTTTTTATGAAAAATCAGTGACTTAACTTACCATAGAACGTAATGAAAAATATAATGATGAGTGAAATAATTATTGCAAACAAATATCGAAAATTCCAAAAAGTTTCTAAAACAGGAGAACCAAATTCTGGTGCTGCACAACGTTTCAAAAATTTTTCAGATATATGAACTTTTATAGGAATCTAAAATAACAACAATTAAAATCCAATGAAGTATAACATTTCATATTGGCTTACATACTTTTAATTGTTGTTTTGTTAGCTCTGATTTAAGAATTATAGTCATAGAATCTTTAATTTCATGTACTTTCCAGTGAAATTCTAGTAGTTTAATATCAAAACGTGTTGATGTCCTGTTGATTACAACAGGATATCCAATTTCTAAGAGGTCTTTATCAACCGGTTCAATCTAAAAGTAATCATCACTTATTATTTGATTTATTTAAAGCTTTCACTGAAAAAATGTGCATTGTATCAAACATTTTCATATTGTATAAAAAAAATGTACTTACTACAATTTGGTCTAGAACATGCCTTAATCCATGAATTATTAAATAAGAATTGTATTTGTAATCATTAAAATATAATTCTCTTATATTTACAAACACAGCTGGTATAAAAGATAAATTAATCTGTGCATCTACATTTCCTGATCGTACTATGAGACTCATATTTGATTCTAAAGTACAGGATTGTATAGTTGGGTCGCTCGTTGTTGTTATTTCACATGAGTATTGACCTAAATAATATAAATTAAATACAATTTGACAAATATTTACACATTAGTAGATAGCATTTCTACTGTATGTTAAAAGTATCATATTGTACATAAATAATTATATATATAAGTAAAATAAACTTTAATTGAGAGTATATAAAAAATGTAACGAATTCAAACTGTTACTGGATACGTGGTAAAGTATATTCATATGAATATTCTAAAACGCATATTTCAAAAGTTATAAGTAGATATATTTTCTTACCTGTTTGCATATTAAAATGTGGATTAACAGAAAACAAGTGTGTAAAATCAATGCCATACTTTAAATTAATAAAATCTAAATGGCATGTAAATGGGAAATTATTTATTTCATAATCTGTTTTAAACTTGCACTGAGATACATGTGATGTTACCTATAATAGTAATAACATACATGCACATTTTATATATATATATATATATATATAAAGTATAAACAAACAGTAACTTTGATATATACAAAGTTAATTGACTTTTATTTGAAAATATAATTATATCAACTTACTAAATTTCCTAACTTATGAGGTTCATCATAACGATGCATCAAAACAATTGGAATTTCTTGTTTTGCATTTTTCATAATATTTGACAAACTTCTAGATGTATGTAAAAATTTTATCTGAAAAAATGCTCTTATTTTATTTGTATTCATAAATCATTTTATATCATTTAATATTTAGAATAATTAAAATAGATCAAATTGTTTTAAATACTTTTTAAGTTCAATTATATCTAATTTATTACCATCTATGTTTTCATGTATGTGAAAATATTTCTTACTTGTTCAATTGGTAGAATCCTTAAATCATTACTTGTAACAATATTAGAATCCATCACGTATGAAATGCTTACAGAACTGTCAGTTTCCTTGATGGCTAGAGCAATACCTGCTTTTGAATCAATTTGAAGTGATTCTTCATCAGTGCTAGTCCATGTTTCTTGGTGAGAAAACTTGAGAAAAGGGGAGTGTCATAACATACAATATCACCACGAGTTAAATATTTCTGAAACAAATGATAATTTACTACATTCAATGAGAAAATGCTTCATTTTATAATTACAATAAGAAAAGTAATTTCACTCACAATATCTGGTTCGATGATACTATCGACATGAAGTTTTAAGTAGTCTATATTATCATCATATACAACACTATCATCACGAATTTCAAGCATTGCATCACCGGTTTTCATCATGCGAATTGTAAGACCAGTATTATCAGTTTTAAGTTGTGAATGTATGAGTTTATGTCCAATTAAGACTAGATCAATATTAGTGGATTTTACTTTAGGATCTGCATGAACTGCTGAAAATTTTACTCCCGTATCATCATGGTATGTTACTATTAATTCAAATGATACTCCTCTCGGTACAACTGACACAGGCTGTGACGTAGATGTTTTAAGTACAGTTGTAGGTGTTGTAAGTATATAATGAACAGGTTTGACCTAAACATTGTTTTTTTAAGAAACATTTCTTTTAAATTATTTGTATGTATTATATTCACCTCTACGATAATACTCATGATCTGTTTGACATCAAATTCATTTGTAACTTTGATAATAATAATAGCTTTTCCAAAATTGCTGTAAGATTGTAATAATCCAGTTTCAGATATTGTTACAAATGAATTTAAAATGGATACTGAACGATCTTCAACTTTAAATTGTTCATACATTTCAATATCGAGTACACTGAAAATAATAGAAAATAATTTCCATAATTATCTTTAAACATTAAAAATAAAGACATTTTCATACACTTGTAGTTACCTGTAAGTCGGTTGAGATGTAGTGTCAACATTTATTTTCAATTGTAAATGACTATTAGATGCGAGTAATATATGTGACGTTTCAGTTTCTATCGGGTATATTAAATCCATTTGTTTAAATATGATTAATTCTAAAGCTGTTGAAAATGTAATAGTCGATAAACGTTTTGAATCCAAACGTCCAGTAATTATATCAGGTACTGTTGCGTTTAGATGTAACATTGTACGACCAGGTTTGAGTCCATAAATTCTCACGGATATTCGATTCTCAGGAGTATAAAATATGCCTTAAATTTAAATAAAGTACTTAAAAATATATTACAAAAATGAAAACTTTTAATGAATATATTGGGATATTAACCTGATGATTCGAAAGCACCTTCTAACATTGCAATATCATCACCAGAAAAAAACCAATTAAACTTAATCTTGGAACCTAGAACAGCACCTAGAACTGATGGAGCTATTCGATTTGGTATTCCGTACACATATGCAGGTACGGTTGTACCGACTTTAAAACGTGTTGTCGGAGCAACAATTTCAACTCCGACCATAGGTACGACGTGAACTTCAGCATTATCTTCTGAACAAATGAGCCGGTCACCGGTTCCATGATTTATAGTCATTGCACGTCCGATAACTCGTGATCTACCAACTTTAAGTGCTTCGAATTGGCCATTTTTGTTGATATCTAAATTGAGATTTTATCATTTAATCAAATGAAAAACCAAAATGTTTTAATTGTTAAATATTTACCGATAATATCCCCATCGATTGCAACAAATTCTACATTTACATCTTGTCGTGGTCCTCCTTTAGTTGAAAATTGAAAAACAGTGCCGACTATTACTGTAATATTTTTTGGTACGATTTTTAATGGTGAAAAGACATGAACGTTTTTTGGACTACTTTTTACTTCACGTTCAGCACTTCCTCCGATGAAAATAACTTTTGCATCGCCCGCTTCAATTCCGGTAATGATAAACCGAACAATACCGGGTGGCCAGGGTTTTTTTGGATCACGTTCAGCTGGTATGACTTTAATTGTTTTTGAATTGATTTCTGATCGAATATCTGCAAGATCGGATACTGGAATTGTTAATGGCATCCCTGACTCATCATAGAGTTGAACTGTTACTGCAATACATTTTCCAACCTCTACTCGGTCTGCCATTTCGACATCAATTCGTCGTGTCTAGTGAAATTTAAATAAAATTTTGTGAAGTGATTGTGTAAAATTACATAGTAATTAAATATTTTTCTTACCGATACGATTTGAACATCTACTGAAACAGGTTCAGTAGTACGTAAACACAAATCGATAAGACTGATCGTAAGAACTCCATCTTTCAGTGGAATGACTTTGAGTTTTCGGGTCACTTCATCATATGCAACTTCAGCAAGGTCTGATGCACTCAGTCCTATTTCATAATATGCAGAACCACGCAATACCTCAAAATAAAATTGATTCCCTGGTTGATTATAAATCACAGCACTTTTTGGTGTGATAACAGTATCTTCAGATAAAACTAAGGATATTGATGCCATGATCAAAGGTTTATCAAATCCTTTTTCTTCTTTTCCAACGAACTCAGGCCATTCAGATATGATATTATTTTCTTGTAAAATTATAGCACGGTATCCTATAATGTAAAGAACTACATCCACAACACCTTTTTCATTCTGTGGATTAACTATCTGAAAAGTGCCATTCGGTAAAACAACATCAGATTCAATAAAGGTTCTTGAAAAAACACAGTGTTTGCATAACATTTTTCCAAATTTTGAAGGCGTTAATTGCCAATCAAAATTAAAACTACTAATGTTGTCAAAAATTCTTCCGACTTCATCTCTAACAATTACTTCGAGATCAACGTTTTCATAATCATGAACAATAATACGGTCAGAATTAAAATCAATCGGACATGATGCAATCTGTACTGGATCTCTATTAGATCGAAGATAGACACTTCTAGGTTTTCCACATATGACTCGTACAGATGCACTGTTTTCTACTTGCTTGCAATGAGGTATTAATGGTTTATTAACAACAAACAATGTGATTATACTTTCACCTAAACACCGACATAACACATTAAAAGAGTAGAATCCATTTTCAGGTGATTTTAAACCATCTTTCACTTCTACAGTTTTGTCATCAGAAGATACTATATAACTCTTATGTTTTGAGTGACGATTTAATAATGGTGTTGGTCCACCTAAAAAGTTAATATCGATAGTAATATGTGAATTAATAAACTGAAATAAAATTAATGTGAAATAGGAAAATGATTTTAGAGACAAACCTGAAAATATTAAATTTCTTGAAGTTCCTACTGCTAAAACAGATTTTCCAGATACTGGATGCATTGCTTTTAAAGGATCGAATGCAGAAACAAATACACTATCTTCTAAGACTTTATTTTCAACTTTGTATGAGACAGTAACCTTAGAAATGGCTGCTGTTCGACCAACTACAGCAATAGTGGTACATGCAACTCCTTAAAAAGTATTATATTTAAGTACATTTCAAAAATATTTATTTTTCAAACCTTACCTACAGGAACTGCAGTTGCACTTTTGTTATAAAAGAAATTAGTGTCTGAGCTTTTAACGGTAAAAGCAACATCCTGGCATTTTGTGAAAGGTATTGCTACCCGACTACGATTCCTTTCAGCATACATTGCTATTTGTAAAAAGATCGGTGAACCTATTTCTGCTTCAAGAACATATTCAATTATTTCTAGACGACTTGGTGGTAAAATATGGACCCTAAACAAGATAAAGAAACTTGTAGAGAACACATGTACTTTTCAATTTAAGTATGAAATATTTATACATTTATAAATTTTAATTATCGATAGTAATAGAAATATGTACTAAAAATAACTTATTAAATTAAATTGTAAATATTATAAAAAAATAAATGTCTCTTCGATTTACTTGCAGGTTTTCTTGTTAAAACGATTACGTTTCATAGCTGCAGATATTTCAACATAACCTAATCCAAGAGTCTTTATAAGCCCTGATTGAGTCACAACCCCGATTGCAGAATTTGAACTACTCCATACAAAATTTCCATCACCTCCAGAGGCTTGTACTTTAATTTCATATCTACAGAAAAGAAAATCATTAAAGATTAATGATAAATTTTTATATGATATTTAAATGATTGAAAAGTAACTAACTTTGGCTGTACTTGTAAATCCCAAGGTAAAATAATCTCTTCAGGTGTCAGAGTGATTTTTGGAAATATATGTAAATCCGCTTCAGCAGTGATAGGTGGTAATATTCTTCGAAAGCCAAACTGATATGAACCAAAATATTCAAGGACTGCTGATATTGTTGTAATTCCAGATTTTATACCATGCCCACTTAAGTATGTTCCATTGCGAGAACGCCTATCAATATGAAAATATTCTTGATCGATACTTATGCGAACATCTATTTCATCACCTAGATGTATTTTGTGACCATGTCTGAAAATATATTTCTGGGTTATTGACAATAATGATTAAAGAGATTATGAGTAATGAAATAAGATACTAACTCTTCATAAACTTCAACAGCAATATCATGATTATCTTCAACCATAATTGCCCAGTTTTTATGAGGTAAAATATTGATTGTGAGATATGAAGGAGAAATGACATGTAAAGTAGCTGAAGGAACTTTTACACTGCTATCTAGAATTCCTACATTACGGTCATGAAGATTAATTTTAGTTCTACCCCTACCGAATCCAGTTATAACACCTGAAGTAAACAATAAGAGTTTTGAAATTATAATTTATACTTGAAAATAATGTTAATGTAACAAATCTCACCAGAGAATGAATCTACAGTGGCTATTTCATGGTTATCGACTTCTAAATAATATTGTGTATGAGGTAAAACGATTTCATGAAGTCTGTTGTGTTGCACACGATATATTTTTAATTTAATCTTACTTCCTTTTAAAATATATGCTTCTGGAGGATCGACAATTACATTTGCAACAACCGTTAATTCAACTTCAATAGGAGGAACGGATTGATATTCTGGATGTGGAAGACGTACAGTGACTTTTGCTGTTCCAGTCTTAACACCTTCAAGAAGAACTATATGGCCTCTCAAGCCACGTTCATCAAAATCTTTAACCGACGTTGGAGTTTCATACGATGAATCTTTGAAGGATATGAAACGAAGAACAGTGTTTTTAGTTGATTTACTCGCTGATGTCAGGGACCACAAAAACTCAACACCTTCCAAGGATGTGAATTCATTTCCTAAAAAAAGAATTATTTCATTAATTTTAAAAAGACAGTCTTTTATAATATATAAAACAGATTGTTTTACCTTGGTCATCATAAGCTCTTACTTCAAAAGCTTCTGGAACTTCTTCTATAAATAATTCATGTGTTGTGGTAGCAATATTCAATATATAAATCCTATCTACAATAACATCACAACGTATCATTTGACCTGTTTGTATTTCTTCAGCTAGTACAATTGCAGTATTCCTAGTGGCTTCTTTTGATATTGTAGAAATAACAACACTCCGAGAACAATCATTAATTTCATCAACATCTAATGGATATAATTCAATTATATCTAATCTTGATGTACTCCTAAAAATTAAAATTGCTTACTAATATATAATATATTATAACATACAATGGTATAGATATAAAAATATTTATATATATATATATATATATATATATATATATATATATATATAAATATACGTGATTACATATAGGTTATATTATAATTTCTTACCACCGATAACAACCTCCTTCATTTACTTCTAATGTAAAATTTGATGAAATTTCTTTAAAAAGTGGCAAAAGAACTCGAGGAACGTTTAACTTAGAATTTTCTACATTGTAAACTTTTAATACATACAATACAAAAATTATTAAATTCAATTTTATTGCCGCCATTTTGTATAATTATATACATTAGCACACATGCAGAGGATGACACTGCGCCGGTTTCTTATTTGAAAATATGTTTCAATCAAAAATATAAGGAAAATAAATTTACTTTAATATTAAGTAGTTATTTATATTTGTTGTTTTGGAACTGAGACTGATTCACTTTACACAAATGAATTTTAACCTCTATATCACAATAATTTAAAGTGTTGAATTATCACTCTCTCTCTCTCTCTCTCTCTCAATAACCGTGTTATAATTGCATCTCATTTTATCTAATTGTATCAATGATAATTAATAATTATTATTGTTGTAATTTAGTCGCCTGTTATTATTCCAAACTGACGTACGAAAACATTTATAATTCTATTAAAAATATTAAAGACTTATTGATAAAGGAAGGCATTAATTCAATCTCAATTCCTAAACTAGGATTCAAATAAAAACCATTATCTATTTCATATTCATGAACTCTAATATACAAATAACTGTATGTAATAATAGATTCAACGAAATATTGGCTATAAAAACTTAAATGTTATCTTATCATTATTTTTATTATAAAAGTTATAAAATAAGCTATGTCTTTGTTGATTAAATCTATTGAAACGATCCATTTGGAATACTTTTGTATTTTTCTTGTATGATATTTAAATCTATTTGTATTCAATAATTTTCAAGTTTAGTGAAGAGAAACAAATGTTATTTGTTATTTTCGATAATTCTTATTTCATTGTGTGCACTCATTGTATCGGGTCTTCCTATATTGTAATAAAATTATTCATTGTATTTATATTTATAATATATATATATATATATATATATATATATATTAATTGTGAACAATCATTAATTTCTTTTTATTTACTACAATTTTGAGATGTGGACCTATATTGTTTATATTATCGACTGACTATATATGTAATATTAGTATTTGCGCATGTGAATGCGTTAAACGATTGTCAAATAACACTTCTGCATACTGATTTTTTTCCTTTTTTAAAAAAATACCGTACGTATTAGAGAGACAAGGACGGATTATAAACGTTTGTTCGCCGCTTTCTTCAATTGGTTGTTTAAAAGCCAGTGGCGGTCGAGCAATGACGCATGCACCTGGCGTCAATAAAAACACCTTTGTAAGGTACGTCCGATTCGTACACAGGTGAGATTAATGACGTAGATAATCGGCTGTCATATGAACAATTATTAATGGAGTTTTAAAAAATGGAGACGCCAAGAACGATGGTCGACACGTCCTCCTACATTACGTTTATCAAGAATAAATTTTAATTAATAATTATTTATTCTACTATCTACCGAATTTAATGTGTTTGATTTATTTTCAAAAACATCCACACTCTCATAAAAGTCAAATTTATTATTCATTTAATTATTTGTAATGATACATTTTCGAGCCTTATGTCGCTTTATTAGATTTATCTATCGTTAAATATTTTAAATCGTTATTAGTAATATACTATCTTTTATTCTTTTCCTATATAATATTTTTTGACAGTTGTAATAGTTTTAAACCTTACAATTTTCGATTGTTTTTAAATGTACATCGACACTGTCACAATTGTTTACATAAGTGAAAATAATGTAAAATATAATATATATATATATATATATATATATATACATATATGTAAATATATATATATATATATATATATATATATATATATATATATATATGTATGTGCGTGTGTGTAATAATATAGGTTTATGTGCGGTATGGTAAAAAAACTGGAATTGGAAGATGGCGATGAAGATATTATAACGTAATATAAAAATCCCACTTTTGGCTCTCATCCAATTAAGAAGCAGTGATTCAGATAATTAAGGTATGAATTTCACAGAAACAGAATTAAGTCTATTTATATCTAAAATTTTAAATGAAATAAATATTAATAGTATGGAGCAAAAACAAGGATATATTAGATCTAATTTTACTCTTTCTTCTCAAAAATCTGATATAGTAATTCCAAGTACATCACAAGATACTTTATCAACTATATCAAAAAATATGCCTAATTCTTCGAAACATATTACATCATTTTTTGGTCATAAGTCAGTTATTACATATTTATATTCATTTATTTTGACAAAAATACATATTTATGTAAAAATAATTTTTACAGTAAACTTATTATTTTCTAAAATATTGATTTTCTATTTATATAGTACATTTCAGAAATTAGCTAATATTTAATAATGTGTATTTAATGTAATTATTAATTTTTTTGTTTATTAAATCATTCACAGGAAATAACTACTTTAATTCAATTATCTTTTATTTGATTAATTTTTCTTTGTCAAAAAAACTTTGTACATTATGTTTATAGTAATTTATTTTACACACACACACACGTGTGTGTATATATATATTTATACACAAACTTGGTTGTTACTTACTGCGCATGCGTATGACTTTTTTCTATCTAGTGTATTTAGTCAGTTTGTGGCGAATCTTGAAACGTTTTGTGCTTATTTTAGAAATGAATATAACAAATATTGTCGATTTGCAGAGTTTATGTAGAACGTGTTTATCGCAACATAACAACGCTTCTGACATATTCAGTGAACGTAGTTGCAACGAAAAGTCGTTCAGTGAAATCTTACTGGAATATGCTTCAATACAAGTAAGTTGAAATAAAATGGCCACCAAATTAGTTGACGAAAGACGTCGAAGTAGGTAATAAATTTACTTCTATTCTGTATGCTTTTCATTTTCTTTTATTATTTAGCGCATAAAATTTTAAATTTACATTTGTTGTAAATGTTTATTTGTTGTGTAATAACGATTATAACTTGCACGATTTTTCAAACATTTTATCTATTAAGGTAGTTGGTCATAGTCTTTTAGGGACACGGGGGAAGGGATAGTGGCCTATACTTTTGCATAGGCTAAAATAATGTTTGCCAACTGCAAATAAATAATTCTGTATAGTATACATGTGATGAAAACGACTAACACACGCATCGTATGTGTCACGTGCCTACAGTACTGCGCCGTGATTCGTCTGACTGTAAAATTCGTATTGCTTGTCACTTTAAAATCATTCATTTACAATTCTTTTTCAACTAAAAACTTGCAAACGGCGTTGTGAAGATTTGTTTTACTCGAGTGATAATACTATTAAAAATATAACCTTTACAATAAAACATCTTTTAAAAAAATCTTAGCCTTTTTTAGTGGAGTTTCAATGACTTCAAGTTTCAATTTATACCAGACCGCCATAAGAGCCCATGTTAAAGACACAATTTTTATATTTTAATTTCTCTAAAACGGAATGGAGAAAAATTTCAAAAAAAATTCCTGAAGAATTTGATCATTATTATGATCATTATATTCAAATTTTAGACTAATCTTAGCATATTTTTTAACAGACCAACTACCTTAATATACTTTTCTGTGTTTATGTATTATAAAATCTTTATATATATATATATATATATATATATATATATATATATATATATATATATATATATATATATATATATATATTTGGAGATTCGGTATCTCCGGTTGAAATAAAATACAGTTACAAATGACTAGTATATTTATTCGTAATTAACGTAGTTGAACAGTAGTGGTTACAGAGTTGGCTATTGTTGTTATGGTGGTGGTGAGATCAATGGCTCTGTCAGTTGACGGAGTAACACTGTCCGAAAATGATGGTGAGACCAGCGTCTTGTCTTGCGGCTAAGACACTGATTCATGATGTACAGTAAACAGTAAACAGTGACATTTATTGGTAATAACTTATGTTGTACAAAATTTTGTTACAATGGTATACTTAAACTAGCTTATTAATACTAATTATTAAGAGAGAGAAAGAAAGAGAGGCTCCAAATAATAGTAAATGATAGTAAGCAAATAAATTATTTCTAACACTTCAGTCGCATTTTGGACACCCTATACATATATTTTGGATGTTTCCTTGTTTTCATTGAATTGTTCATATGTAATCATTATAATCAAGATGTTCGTCATGAAATGTTTATCACCTGTGTGTTTGCATCCACGATTGTGTGATTTGAAGCCTCTGGATTATTTTCTTTGGGGATATGTGAAGCTTCTGGTTTATGCTGATGAACCAGCAATATCCGTGGCATTAGAAACCAACAAAACTCGCGTTATTGCAGACATGCTACTCGAATTGCTTTAAAAAATGACGCATAATTTGATAGGAAAAAACGATATGTCAGATGTAGCCGTTCTACGCATATGCCCAAGATCATTTTTAAATATTAATGCCATAAAATGAATTTTCAAATAATACTAAATAAATGGTTATGCGGTCAACTAGTATGTGTTTTATTTCAATTTAAAGTTCTAAAACTCTTAAAAAAACATATATATATATATATATATATATATATATATATATATATATATATATATAAGCAGCAACAGTGTAGCATCTTTCTATTCACTACTAGATGAAATCTTTTTCTAAAACTTTCAAGTTCGATTAAATACCTTTTTCTTTCCATTCCGATAATTGTTTTATATCTTTATTCCATCTATTTACAAGTGTCTTCCTAGACTTTTTATTTATTTAAATTCCTAAAAAATAATTTCTGTTATCCATCGGTGTTTTTTTCTTATTGCTATATAACCGACCCATTTCCATTTTAAACTCTTCAGTTTTGTTGTAACGTCCTAAAATTTACACACATTCTTATAGCCCTCAATCATTAGATTAGTTAGAACTAATGGCTCTTCAAATTAACTAATGATTCTCCTTCTGTAGAGTACCATTGAGAATTACTATATAATGGAGATACAGACATGTGTATATTTCCGACGAATTATTCATGTTTCCTTATTTATTAGTTTATTTCGGAAAATCTATAAGAATCTTCAATTTATAATGATCGTTTCTTTTTGTTTTTTATGTTGTTGATCGTCTAGTATGGTTTATTCGCCTTTTAGGGAAATTTCTCTTTTTAAACATAGAAAATCTCTTTAGCTTCAATTCGTTGCTTCTTTCTCTGAAGAGGCTGTTGGAAAAAACCGAAACCACTTATCCCTGTGATCACTACTAGATTGTAGATCCTCATCTACGAAAACAGAGTGTACAGCAAGTATGCGAGGTTAAATGGCCTGAGAGACAACATCCTTTTTGTATCCACTGCTGGATTAGGACTTTTCCAAAAACTTTCTTTACAATCCATTCCGACGATTTTTTTATATCCCTGTTCTATCTATTTATGGGGTTTTAAATACTTTACAGTGGTTTTTGTTAGACGATTATTGTTGTTCACGGCGATTTTTATGATATCGAAATCAGTTGATTAAAGAATTTGCATTAAATTTTATGTTGCGAGCCAAATAAACTTCACCCAAATGTTGGAAATGTTAAGAAAGGCATAACCTAGGATTTTCTATCGCAAACAAGAGTTTTGAGTGGGTACAAGACGTTTAAAGAGGACTGTGATGTTGTCGATGATGAACCGCAATTTGGACCCCCATTGACATCAACTGACGACGAACACACAGCTTTAGGATGTTGTAAATCTGTGTGTAATCAAAAAATTGGGGCACGCAACAAAATATTAAAATATAAAATTATACCATGTATAAAATAAAATTTAAAAAAATATTATCTACCTCTAAATCTAGCAGATTTCAATGTAAATATGTGTAAGTCTCATAAGGACTGCAATGTTCATTTTAACCCATAATGATGGTGATTATATTCAGTTATAAAAATGTGTGATCAAGCACTGGATTAATTTATTTATTACTAATTGCAATAACTTGTATTGAAATAATAAAATGAAACTTTTTAAGTTAGAAATAATTTTGGATAAGTAGGGTTTTCCAATTAAAATGTCATGTTGGTGTGGTGTCATCGAGCCATATTTTTTTCAACATGAAGCTGAAGATCATGTTACAGTAACTGAAGTACCTTATCGAATCATGATTAACGATTGTTTTTCCAAAAATGATTGAAAATCGTTTTCACGATATATGGTTTCAACAGGACGGTGCTACGTGCCATACATTTAATTTCGTTTCAATAGACTTATTGAAACAAATCTGAAATTTATGTTGATAAACCACAACCAACAGGAGCATTAAAAATAAACATTGATCCTGAAATTCATGACATTGAAACACAATTATGCAAAAAAAGTGACTAAAAGTTGCACTAAACGAATGCACTGTGTCAAACAAAGTCGTGGTAGTCATATGAGTGGAATTGGGTTTCATCATTAATGCCATAGAATATTCTTAAAAGGAACATAAATGAATAACTAATTAATTGAATACTTTTATTTTTATTTGAATTTCGGAAGTGCTTATTGGAATCCGTATATTTGACTCTTTCTTCAATTTCTTAACCATTGCTATTTTCATGTCCACAGCTGTAACTGTACACACATGAATACATACTTGTAATAGAAAAACACTAATAAAATAATAATATAGTAATGTTATTTTTAGGTTTGTAAGAATGAACGATTATCGTCGTTCATCTGCCATTCATGTGCTGAGTATTTGAAGACGTTCGCTATTTTCCGCAACAAATGTATAGATTTAGAGTCTGCATTATGTGATTTTCTTCGAGATTCATGCTTCGACATAGAAGTAAAAAAGGGACCGGAAGACCAGATAACGGTAATCGAAGAAGAATGTAGTTTTTCCATGTCTGGAAAAAAATCTTTTCGACAATGTTTACGAACCGATATCGATTCGTGCACAAAAAACGTCGATGAACCGAATAAAACCGAAACCAAAGTAGACAATGAAGAAACTAATGACGAGAGAACGCAGTCATGTTTTTCTACATCTTACGAGGGAGGATCGGATGAAAATCTCAGAACGTACCTTTTGTTACAAGAATCAATCGATATCAAAGAGGACAACGAGAATTTTGTCGACGATGAGAACTCGACGTCGGAAGTATCGATCGACGCGAGAGAGGCACGCGCGACGGATTCGGACAACTGGGAAGATCAATCGTTAGAAAGTAGAAGAATTCGTTCAGGTCACGATTCATTCACTTGTGACTCGTGCAGTGGGTCGTTCGAGACGAAGACACGTCTCGACAAACATTTAAAAACGCACTGCGAAAGAAAAGAAAATCTCCGTGCTACGAAGTCGCGCCGTCGACGAGAGACTAAGAACGTCAACGTCTCCGGTAGACCGTTTCCATGCGATCGATGCAAAATGTCGTTCATGATGGAACATCAGTTACGCAGACACATGTACTTTCATATCGGTGAGAAGAGACCGTTCACATGCGACTTATGTGAAAAATCTTTTTTCAAAAATAAATGTCTGGTCGAGCATAAGAGAGTTCATACGGGTGTGAAACCGTTTAAGTGTGACACGTGCGGCATGTCGTTCCTTAAAAAAAGTCATTTAGACCGACACTCCTACGTGCATTCCAAAAAAAAGAAACCGTTCGCGTGCAATTTGTGCACGAAATCCTTCTTCAGCACCAAGCGTCTGGCCGGGCACCGGAACGTACACCTCGGAAAAAAACCTTTCAAGTGCACCGAGTGCGAAAAGTCGTTTTCGTCCAACGAACTTCTGGTCCAGCATAAGATAATTCACACGGGTGAAAAACCATTCAAGTGTGACACGTGCGGCACGTCGTTCGCTCTGAAAACTAATTTAAACAAACACTCCTACGTGCATTCCAAAAAAAAGAAACCGTTCGCGTGCAATTTGTGCACGAAATCCTTCTTCAGCACCAAACGTCTGGCCGCGCACAGAAACGGGCACCTCTGAAAAAACCGTTCAAGTGCAACGAATGCAAAAAGTCGTTTTCGTCCAACCCACTTCTGGTCCGGCATAAAAGAGTTCACATGGGTGAAAACCGTTCAAATGCGGCATGTCCTTTGCTATGAAATATAAATTAGACTAGCTCGATGCACCCTTTCAAAGTACCTTGCTAATAGTTCTGCTCTCTGTTCTATCGTATGTGAGAAGGTATCATCTTTTATTTAATGGAGGGATTTCTTCTCTCTTTTTCTTTAGACTTCTCACCATTTACCACACACTTTTGTCTCTGGTGTTGAGTTCGGCGAGTTTTTCTTTCCATGCATTATTCCTCAACACGTTTGTCTCCCGGTTGATTTCTTCCGGGAGACGATTTCTGATTCGACGGTATTCGTCTCTTCTAGTCCTCTGTTATAATTTGCGTGCCATATCCCTTGTCTTCATTTTTTCCTTGAGCTCGTATGTGACCTTCACATGGTATGGCTTGAATTTCTTATCGCGAATGCATTGCAACATTGCATCCTTTACTGTTTTTGTAAGGTCGATATATTTTGATAAGGCCGATTTTTGTTAACGACAGATAAATATGTTTTCTTGAATATTTTAAAACGAAATATGAGACAATACTGAAAAATCAAATCTACGTCTCGATTACAATTTTGTACATGATAATGATTCAAAGCACACGGCAAAAGTTATTAAGCTATGAATATTATATAATGTTCTAAAACAGCTGCTTGCACCTCCCCAATCTCCGGACCTAAACTCTATACAGCATATTTTGGATTTTCTCGAACGTAAACTCTCCAACATAAAAAAACATCAAAGGAAATGTTGAAAAACGTTATGGAAATAGAGTATAATAAGATTGGTGCTAAAGAAACCACAAAACTGGCACCTTCCATGCTAAAACCATTATGGGAGGTTCTTAAAAGAAAAGGCTATTCAACCAGTTATTAATTCATTTAAAAACTTTATTTTATTAATATTATTATTGATTTTCATTTGCTGTACGCAGGCTTTTTTTACTGAATTTTATTAAATGTTTGTGCTTTCTCTAGTTTATTTTGTTTTTTTATATATTTAAAATATTTTCAAATCCCATGTTTAAAGAATTAGTAGTTAAAAATTAATAAAAAACATGTTTGTTTTTTAATTTAAATTAATTAGTTTTTTTTATTGAGAAATATATCCGTATTTTTTACCTAGTGTATATATATATATATATATATATATATATATATATATATATATATATATACAAATGCATACAAAATTAAGATTTCCTTATACACGTTTTTAAATCATTTATAAAATAATATAATCTTTTTAAAGTATAGTATTAATAACTTAATTAGGATTTATATTAATATTTTATAATCTACACAAAAAACAATTATTTACCATAAGTTGTATTCTCGTTTATATTATATTAATGATTTAGTAAAATAAATGATTATCTATGAAATTTTACATTATAATATCTTTGTCTATTTTATTTATATGATTATAATTTTATTCAGTTGTAAATAAATTCCGTAATTTATTCGAACCACATTTATTTACCTTTGTAAATATTCATTGTTTTTTTACAAATAATTTTACATAGGCAGGCATACGATTAAAATATTTTAAAAAGTCCATAAAACATTACACAATATAATTATAACCTATACACACCTTTCGTTTTTAGGCATGTTTCTATAATTTTTTCGACTTATTTATCTTTAAACGAAATATATGGAAAACATATTTGAGAAAATAGAACGCGAAAAAATATTTTAATTAGATACAAACAAATTATCTTTTTCGTTGTCTATTCTATAATAAATATGTAGTTTCTAAATATATTTACGATCTAAGCTAAAAATATTATTAATAAGAACTTATTTAATATTAAAAAAATCAAAGATTTTTATTTTTTAAATAATTTTTTAATTGAATATATTTGAACAATAAAAGACAATTAACGATTAAAATAAAAATGTAACATAGAATAACAGCACTTAGAAGAGTTGAAATTATGCTAATTGCAAAAATTAGACTTTTAAAAAAAACATTAAATAAGTGATAAGTGCTTACTATTTTATATATTGTATATATATATATATATATATATATATATATATATATATATATATATATATATATATATATATATATATATGATCCGTTTTTAAGATTGTTATAAGTCTATTTTTGTTGAAAAATGAACTAATGATAAAAATTATTCATATTTTTAGTGAAACATAGATGTCCTCTTTTTATATTTATAATAACACAGTCAATGGTATACAATATTCTCATAAAATAATCAAAGAAAATTTAACTGTAAAATTTTATCGCAAGAATGTTTTTTTAAGTGGAATAGGTCCATTCATAATAATCAATAATTGATACAACTTTCTAATCATATTAATTATTACGACTTTGGTGTGGACTGCCCTTAAAGTCTATAAGTATTTTTTCTTTCGCAGACTTCGAGTGATTGGTTTGTGTTTTTTAAATTAATAGATTGTAACATGAATATTATTTCATATCATCGTTATAATTTAGAGAATCAATTCGTTTTAGGTAATTCGTATTTCATAGGCTTATTACAATGATTTCTATCGTCAATAAAAGAGACGATAACATCTCAATGTGGTCTGATAGTGATGTTGGTAAGTAATAATAACAATTTTTTTCGCAGTCATATTTTAGTTTCTCTTATGATACTTTTTTAAAGAAATAAGACCCATGAATTTTAGAAAGAGAAGAGGAATTTTCGATTCAGATGAAGAAAATAGGTTGAAAAATATTGACTCAAGATTGGTACAAAATAAGAAGAGAAGTAGAATTGTATAATTATCATATTCAACAACGGAATAACGACGATATTACTAATTTGCAATTAGATTATGAAAGTAATAATCAGAAGATTAGAAAAGCAAAAAGAAATAGAGACGAAAAATATTACACCAAAAGTGAAAAAAGAATTCCTGCAAAGAAATTTCAAAATATGAATTGCAAGTGCTCTAAAGTTTTTGCAAGAATCGTATCACTGAGGAAGAGCGGATCTATCTTTTTAATTTGTTTTGGAAAATGGGAGATTTTAACAAACAAAATACATTCTTGTATGCTTCTACTCAATTTATTCCAGTAAAAAGAAGACAAAGTAGAAATCTTAAATGATCATCCAAAAATTATAGTTTTAAATACATTTTAAATATCAAAAACAAAAGCATTTAAGTATGTAAAAAGTGTTTTATAGAAACATTTGAAATATATATAGGACGACTACATAGGGCTCTCAAAGCAAAGGTAATTAAAGAAGACTTTTGTAGAAAAATGAAAGGATCTTACAAAACGAGTGATGAAAAATTAATGCTTTCTCTAAAATATCATATTCAAAGTTTTCCACACTATTAAAGCCATTATACGCGTTCTCATAATCCAAAAAGAAAATATTTGAGCTCTAATTTGAATATAAGAAAAATATACGATATGTATGTTGAAAAATGTGAAGAAGACGGTACAGCATATCTCGGCGAACAAATATATAAAAAAAATTAAAGAAAAGTTTTAATTGAAGCTTTCATCGCTCACACAAAGACACTTGCCAAAAGTGCGATGAGCTAAATATAAAAATTAAAGTTACCTCTGACCTTGAAGAAAAGAGCAACCTAATGAAAGAACATAGTATTCATTTAAATTATTATTAGTTATCCTAACGAAGTTGTTTACTTTTCATAATTGTTTATTTATAAATTTTTATATAATATAACTAAAAAAAAAATATTTTTTAATAAAGTCGATTTTTCGTTTACTTGCAAATCATTATTTTAATTATTATTTTTTACATTCAGAAAAAACATTTCGGGAAAGCCAAATTCAATTAAAATATAAATTTAAAATTGTTGTTGTTCATATTTTTCTTAGTTTGTTATTATTAAAAGTAGTATAAGTTCATTTGGAGCTAAAAAATAGGTTAATTTCTTTAACAATTTTATTAATTATTATTACATAAGAAAATTTAACAAGTTTATAATTTTAAAAACATAAACCGAAGTTATTAAAGTTTGCGAATATTTTTTAGTTAATTCAAACACTAACCCTTAAATATATGTATGAATAAATGAACTTATACCACTTTGTAAAACAACAGCTCGTATATATATATATATATATATATATATATATATATATAAAATTTTGCATTCAAGACATACAACGAATGAACATCTTAATAAATTAAAAAATATAAAGTATTAAAAATGAATTTTAAAAAATTAAAAAAAATTTTAAACAGATCTTTACGAATAGTATTTTGGTATTTACAAGTGTGCAGGTCCTACAAAAAGATTTATTTTTTTAACAATCTGAATTTAACGGAACTGGGAAGAAATAATAAGACATGAAATGAAAATAATAATGAACTTAAGAAATCATTTTAGATAAATATGATATAGAGATAACAAATAACACCTATTTTTTAATAATAATTTGAGGTTTTTAACAATTGTATAATTAGAAAGAATTCACACATATATATTTTAGAAAGAACTAAGAATTATAAAATGAAATATATTGTTTCAAAGAAAAAAAGAAAGTTGGAATCGAATTTATTACATATTAAATTTTCCTAATATACATAAAGTATCACTCCAATTTTGTATTTATTTTGTTTATTTGTATTTTTCATTAAACTTTATTGAAATGCAATTTATATTTGGCAAATACTGAAATGAGTAACCGATTAAATTTAATCGTTTTTTGTTAAGTTAATCAAAAGAGTTATTTACTTATTATGAATAGGTATATATTATAACAATGCCTAAAAATATAGCTCCGTAGATCGAGTAAAATTACAGTACGTTATTATGACGCACATTATTAAATACATATTCATAAAAAAATCAATAAATATACACAAGTGTGGAGATAAATATAATACATACGTACGTGTAGATTTAATAATAATCGAAAAATAGTAAACAGTAAAATAAAACCTAGTGTTATGGACCCTAAATACATAATAGATAAATATATTGCGAATTGCCAAATTGCACGCACTGATACCATGTACGAATCTTTACGCAATTTAACCCTTATAATAACATCCAAAACGTGATAGATTATCATTTAAATGGGTTTTTATTTAATTTAAATAGAGAACAAAAAATCATACAATTCAGTAAGAAGTAAAAATCAGGAATATAATGTACAGTACATAGTGATAATCAAGTGAATACTCAATGACATCGAATCGACTCGTTATTGTTGAAATTGTGGTCTTATTAATTGTAAGTTAAAATATATAATATTGTTAATCGTATATCTGTATGTAATTTTTACCCGTTTATAAAATCTAACTAACAATAATATAGAAATGTAAACCGCTTATATTGTAACTTTATTGTTAATAATTGATAGGTGTATCAATGCCAATACATTTCTCAATAAAAGAAACTTATTAATATAAATTCAAAAACAAATTTATTTTATATTAATTCTATAAACTACTAATTATTTATAAATGACAATTTAAAACATTTTAAATTTCTAACAAATAAACTAAAAAATAAAAAACACAAAAGTTCATACAAATTAAGCAGAAGTCTGCGTACACATTTTTTTAAATATTAAATCATCGATGTTTTCAATATTTGCACTTATTGTTGTATTAAAATTATCAAAGTTTTATATCCCAGTTCGTATGTTGCAATTGAAAGACTAAAATATCAGTTTTAGTAACTAAAAGTAATTTCTTTTCCAAAAAATAAATAAGATGGAATTCAAAAAAAGAAAATTTCTGTTAGTGAATGTAAAATTATTTTAAAGTTAGGAAAAGAAGGAAAAATTTTTCGTGAAATAGGAAAGGGTGTTGGAAAACAACATTATTTAATTCAAAGGGTAGTAATTAATTCCCACTTCGAAACCGCTTTCTAGCCGACCTTCGAAGTTACAATTTAGATAAAAGCGTAATATTGTAGCTTCGGTGAAAGAAAATCCCCGAATAACTGCACCCTAAATTGCACAAATATTAAAATACTATTTAAAATCAAATCTGTGCTGATATTGTGGAAAATGATAAAAAAGGGTGAGTATCATGATCGTGTTGCACGTCAGAAATCATTTATTTCACGTATCAATAGACAAGCACGGATTGCTTATGCAAATAAATATATTAATAAACTAATCCAGTTTGGGGGAAGCATGATTTTCTCAAACGACAGCAAATATTGCATTTTTGGAATAAAAGGACACAAAATTGTATGTACATCACTGAATAAAAAAATCTTGCTCCTACTGTGAAACTCGGTGGTGGTAGAATAATTGTATATTGAATAATTCTAATTATTAATTAGAAAAAAATACAAAAAATAGTAATTAATTTTATTATATAGTAGAAATTGCTAAAATAAAAACAGTAAGTAACATTTATCTGACCAAAACTATTCGCCCCTTATTGATAATGGAATATAATATCAAAGTTTTTGTTAAATAAATGTGGCAGCACTGCAGTATAACCAAATATTTATATTTTCTGTGAGTTTCCTATTTAGTTTACGTTGGCAGCTTTTATGATTTAGTGAGTTTTGTGAAAATATTGTAAAAATGGAACGCAAACAAAAAGAATCTTTTATATCCGAGAGAGAAATAATTATAAATTTACACCAAAAAAAAAATAAATCATATAAGGAGATATCGGAAATAGTATCCAAGAGTCGTACTACTGTCCGTGATATAATAAAAGGCTTTAATGATACAGGAAGCTTAGAAAATTGCCAAAGAACTGGTCGGCTATCCAAACTTACAATACGTGAATAACGTCATATAATTAATATTATTAAGAAAGAGCTTAAAACAAGCTCGTCCTCTGTTGCAGCACAGTTAGAAAAATATATTGGAAAAAACTACATCCTTGTACACTACGGTGAATTCTTAAAAAGCCTGCTTACAACGCCAGTGTCTGCAGAAAAAATCAGCTATAAGTAAAGTGAACCAAACCAAAAGGTTTCAGTTTGAAAATGATTATAAAAATAAGTCTTATGAGATGTTTTGGAGCAGGGTTTTATTTTGTGACGAAAGTCAATTCTGTACATATTTAAAATACAGAACTGCAAGAGAACCATATACACAAAATTGGTAAATATGGTGGTGGTAGTGTCATGGTGTGGGGCTGCAAGGCAGCTTCTGGAGTTAGCAACGCTGATTTTATCAACGAATCTATGAATAAGTTCCAATATTTGAATATTTTAAAAGAAAATTTAAAAGGAAATGCTGGAAAATTGTGTTTGAATAATGAATATTGCTTCCAACAAGATAACAACCCAAAGCATATTGCTCATATAGTGAAGCTTTGGGCTCTCAGCAATACTCCCTATACACTTAAAACATCACCACGATCTCCCGAGAAAATTCTATAAAACATATTTGGGATTAATTAGAAAAAAAAATTCGACAGCACCATATTACCTCCAAGGTACAACTAAAATCCTTATTTCAAAATAAGTGGGCAAATATAACATCAGAAGCAACAAGAAAAATAATTTATTCAATGCCGAATTGTTTGAATGATGTAAAAATAAAACGTAAAAAAAGAGATATTAAACTCTTTTTATTTAAATTGCTGATATTTCTTTGTATAACATTAAAAGTGGCGAATACTTTTGTAAAGTAAAAATGTAACCTACTGTGTATATTTTAGAAATTTCTACTATATAATAGAAGTACTTAATGTTTTTTGTATTTTTTTATTGAATATTATATTTAATATCTTAATAGAAAATGAAATAAACTATGACTATGAACATTTGATGGAGGAGCAAGTTGCCTTAACTCAGCCAGACAAAAGAAATCTACATAATAGAGCCACATTGAGAATGCCAGTCAAAATGTAAAACTATGAAGTTGATGATTATAGAAGTAAAGAAATAAATGTAGCCATGATAGGTGAGATAGAAGATATTTCAGTTTCGCACGCACTATAGAATGAAAACTGGAAGGAAGCTATGTTAGAAGAGTATGAATCCTTATTGAAAATGAATACAATGAAATTAGTAAAATTACCAAAATGACAGAAAGCCTTGACATGTCATTGGATTTTATGTCAAAAGCAAGATGGAAGATTTAAAGCTAGATTATTTCCAAGACGATTTGAACAACAACAAGGAGTTAATTATTCAGAGACAAGGAGTTAATTATTCAGCTCTGTTGCTAGATATGCTTTTTTTCGACTGATATTTAGTATAGCAGTTTCAAACAGTATGTATTTGATGACATTTGATGTAAAAACAGCGTTTTCATATGGAACTCTGAATAAAAATATTTATATGCAACAACCAGAAAGCTTCAATGATGGTTCAGATCGAGTATGTGAATTACTCAAGAGTATATAGGGCTTTAAACAGCCATATAAAAATTGGAATGTGAAATTGACAAAATACCTAAAGAAACTGAATGATGAATGCTCTGATGATGATCCTTGTATTTATTACAATGCTAATAGAAATATTATGATAGTATTTTTTGTGAATGATGCTTCAATTATAGGGAAAAATAAAAGTCAAAAAATTGATACGAGTATTTTAGAGAAGCTGAATCAAGAATTGGAAATTACTTACAACACTGGATCAGGTGATAGATTCAATTATCTTTGTGTGGAAATTGAAATGAGACCTGAGGAAATTTTTGTAAACTAGTATCAGTATACAGAAAGAATACTGACAAGATTTAAAATGGAAAACTCTAATCCAGTACCCACACCAATGGAAATAGGTATGATAACTAGTGAAGAAAACTTAAGAAATGATTAGTCACTTGACGAGTCTGTGACTTATCGTGTAGAAATTGGCAGTTTGCTTTATTTAGCCACAATATCTAGAGCAGATATAAGTTTCGCAGTGAATTGCCTAAGTCGATACTCAAATAAACCTATGAAAAGTCATTGGAATATAATAAAACGTATATTTCAATATTTGAGGGGAACGGTACATTTTGGGATATGTTTTAATGGAGATAGTGAACTTATTATATATTCTGATTCAGATTTTGGAGAAGATTTAATCTCATGACAAAACTTTTGTCGAAGAAAGTTTTCCAAAGACTGAAAAATGAAATATTTATGGAGGAGTGGTAATAATAATTATTTTATGAATGACTGTAGGAAGTTGAAGTTTAAAAATTGTACGCAGGACACCACCTGTGTCGGTTATATAGAGAACAACTGGGACTATACCGATATATAGATAGTATATAGACAAGTAATGAGAGTTAGATCAAGAATTGCTTCCATATAGATTAGTTGTAGTATTTGTAAATCATAATGTGTTCAATAAATATTATTGTATTTAAATCATCAGTTCATCGCTGTATTATTCATGCATAAATATAACAATATAAATGTATCAAAGCTTTAATTTGTATATGTTAATTATTTTATATTCTTCTCATTAACTAATTTCAATGAGCTTTTTTATATTCATTATTTTAAAATACATTATTTATATGACATTAACTTTTTAACAACGATCGATCGATGATCAATACTTGTATATTTTCTAGTTTATGGTAATTTTCACTCTATATTTCTGACGTTTATGTAATCAAGTTATATTTTTTTGGTAAAGAAATATTTTTATCGTGCATAAATCTTTACAAACAACGTACGCGTTTGTCTATATGAGGTTATATTTCTTATTCGAATACAAGTAGTTTTTAGGTGTTATTTATTAGAAACATAACTGATGGACGATTAATTATTACATAGGTTAATGTGGAGCGCAGTCCGACAAGATATTGAACGCATTTCTAGAAATACTCTCATTTAAAAGCTTGTATGACGTTTTTGTAGTTCAGTAGTTAATTAAGGAAAAACACAATATCGAAACTAACAGTACTGAATTGAATATTTTTTGATGGTTTCTAGACATTTTAATACATATTTTAACAAAATTAATAAAGTAGTCGATAAAACCGGTGCCTACACGATATAACTCTGCAATAACTCACATATACATACATGTGTATGTGCATATATACGAAGGTTTAATACACTCGCTCGAAGATTATTTTATTTACTTTCCATTTGTGAAACATTTGTACAATTATATATAAACATGTTGTATGATTATAGAACTTGGAAGCATGACGTTTACAATATTAATAAAAATTATTTCAATCATCAAATCATGTTTTTTTTTACCGACCCTACCTAAACATCCACGAAATGGTATCGACACAAAAACACATATCGATATATACATCGAGAGATACATATATACATCGAGGAATTGTTTATGAAAAACATCCATGCACACAAATATATATATATATATAGATGTAATTTGCAAAAATTCAGTACTACCGGCATCGCCTATATAACTTGTTTATTACTAAAACCGACGAAGAGAAATCAATAATTTGCGAACGTTCATAATAAAGCTACATTTGGGCGTCATAAAAAAATCCAGTGCGGCATCAAATCAGCACAAATGTTGACAACCCGGATTGGAACCCTCACACCAACGGTGCGCGGCGAGAGCGTTATTTTAACACGTAAAAATAGGGGGACATCGGCCAGTAACAACAATTTTTATGCGAGGTGGGTCCCAGACACACACAGTCACCCCATCACAGCCACCCCCACACACATACAAATATATATATATATATATATATATATATATATATATATATACTCAAACCATTGCTCTGTACTCACACTTGGGATCGAGAGAACCAACCACCGACCTCCAACCCCCCTCTTACTCACTTCGAAAAAAACAATTTTTTTTATACACACTCACTCAACGTACGCGTCGAACTACGTATCGTCAAAATATGGTCAAAAATATCAAATGTATGCATATGTATATACATATATTACACACACACACACACAAATAAATATATATATATATATATATATATATATATATATATATACATAATAAATTTCTACTGAAATATACCTGTAATTACGATATCAGTAAATATTGTACAAATTAGTATTTACTTTAAAAAATATGTAAATGTCAGAAAGTTATGTCATTCTTAAACACACACACACACTACTGTGTGTGTGTGTTTATATAAATATATTAAAAAAATATTTTTCAAGAAAAATAAATTCATTTTTCTCGCGTTTCTCGTACGGATTTCATCCAAATTGGATGTATTTTCTAATCTAGATACGTGGTTGTGTGAAGTCGATTATAGACACGTATTTTCGGATCATTCCTTTGATGTTTTTGTGAATTTATTCGAAAATTTTCTTGATTGTTGTTGTTATTTACGAGTGTTTTATTTCTTGATAAATCGTGATGAAATATGTACACGATTTTGTCATGTTTGTACATCGTTTGAAAGGGCGTTAAATTCTCTACAAAATATTTTTTTTTTGTTTTTTTTTTATCGGGGGGTTTAATTGGTGTAAGTGACCAAAAATGACGTTTGTTTTTTTCGTATGATTATGATTGATATCAAGTGCATTAGGTATGTTTTTTTCCAAAAATCTGATTAAGGTGTGAAAGAATTTTGAAAAAAATAATATCGTTTGAAAGTGTATTAAATTCTCTATGAAATATATTTTTTTCAATTTTTTTTACCGACTGGTTTAATTGGTACGAGTGTTCAAAAATGACATTTGACTTTTTCGTACGATTACAATTAATATTAAGTACACTGAGGACAGTTTTTTCCAAAATCTGATTAAGCTGTAAGAGAATTTTAAAAAAAATAATATCATTTGAAAGGGCATTAAGTTGTCTGTAAAATATATTTTTTTCAAATTTTTTCACTAGCTGATGCAATTGTTAAAAGTATCCAAAAATGACAATTGTTTTTTACATATAATTACAATTGATATCAAGTACATTGAGTACATTTTTTCAAAAATCTGACTAAGCTGTAAGAGAATTTTTGAAAAACTTATATCATTTGAAAGGGCATTCAATTCTCTATATAATATATTTTTTCAATTTTTGAAGTGGAACTTCTCTTGTCGCGTTTTTCGGAGGCGGAAAGCTGCATGGCAACGCGATTATCTCGTTTTTGGCGCGTTATTTAAAAATGTTTTCTTGGTCTATATCAGAATATAAACACCTACCTTCACTGGATACTGGTAAAATATCTTAACAGATAACAGACTACATCGACTTATTATCTCATTTACTGTAAAATTTATGTATATATATATATATATATATATATATATAGTATATATCAATAAATATTATATAATTTTTAAGATGCTTATAGATTTTATTTGAATTTCCATAAGATGCTATAGACAGAGTCGGTTTGATAAGTAGAGCAGCGTCGCTTTCAAAAGTTAAAAGCTAAGTAAATAAATAGACTGACGCGCGTCAATCTGTGAATTGTGTTTAAATAAGAGTGTTATTTAATGTAATTACATTGATATTTTTGGTAAGTATATTAATTTATATAATCTCATATTATAATAATAAGCTAAATAATACTAAATTACATCCATGTGGTATTTAAAAATTTATCAAATCAACGTGAAAATGAGGTTATATGTACATGTATACAAAACATAGATATAGTATTTTATAACGTTATGGTATATACATTTGATCTATTTATCAAATAAAAGAAATACAATTAAAACACATGGTATTTAAAAATTATCGAAATCTATTACAGTTTTGATGTTATCTATTGTTTTATTTGTAACAATTTCTCACAATAACTATGAATTCTTTATTCTCAGGTGTCATTTTGAAGATTTATTGAATTTTATGTGGTGTTATAAAATTATCAATTATCTATAAATAGTATCTAAATAGATGCTATTTATTGCAGGTAGATATTATTTGTGAGTATTTCCTTTAATTGTTTAATTTTTAAAACATTGATCTAATTGTATACTATATATTATACAACAGTAATATAATAGTAATTAAAAAAAATGTTTTTACAGGTTTTAAGATGGTAAAGTCTATTGCGCAAAAATTTTACTTATCAAAAACTAATTGTATCGTTTATACCTACCCAGTCACCATCGGAGGGAGCAATGGAAATCGAAGAAATTCCAAATGAAAACGAATAAATTTTCATAATTCATAATTTTATAAAAGTTTTAATTTGAAAATAATTGTTAATCTTACTTAACACATTGTATGCGGACAATGTCTCGACGACATACTATTACTACAGTGCGAAAGATCATCATCGAGACGTGTTGTCCGCATACAATGTGTTAATATGAAATAATTGTAAAAATTTAATTTAATTAAAACATTGATCATTTTCTACTTAAATTTTTATCCCGTGTATTTATCGCTTCTCTTCCTACTATATTTCTGCATTTTGTTACTTGCTTTATTCTGAAGAATTTGTTCATCTACGAGTTTTAGGCATACGCTTGTCCATGTACCTTTTGATTACTTTATTGATAAGAAGTTTCACTTCTGGCATGTGTACATGAGTACACATATTCTTTTTTATAAAATTATAAACAAATGTTAATTTTATATTTGGATATAATTAAATTAAAAAAGTAAATATACATGTGAAACTCAAAAAATATCGATAATTTTTTCTTCATTTTATCGATTTCTTCCTATATGTTTACGGAAAAAGAATCAAAATAGTCAGATATATGGTAATTCGAGTACGATATGAAAACAAAGCATTATAGCACAATGTGGAAGTGATTAGTAAGAAAACTGAGTTTTTATAAGAAATTAATTATATTTTCTCGATTTGTTCTTTCAGATTTTGTATCTGTTCTTCTAATTTACAAATCAAATCACTATTATTAATATTGGTCTTTGCCTCCTCGAGACGCTTATTGAGCACCTCAATTTCAAGTTTGGCTATCTTCTTACACTTGTCAAAGTATAGTCTGATATCATCGAGACTGCGCCTTTCCAACAATTCAACGATAGAGGACCAATCCGAACCTGAAATAAGAAACATTTAATCTGTGTTTGGATACATATTCTTGATTAACCGACTCACTATAAGTCAATTTCCTTTTATCTTTCTCTGAATCTAAGTTGGAATCATCCGAACTATCATCATCACTATCATCTATATACATGCACGTCTGTTCTTCTATCTTACTAACAGTATTCGAAACGCATTCTTCTTGTATATCCAACTCCGCTGAACATACGCTGGTTGAGTCGACACTACTGTCGAACTCGGTGATCGGTTCGTTTGTTATCTCGGTCAGATCCATCGTGAATAAACTAGTTGAAAAACACAAAGATAAAAAAGCCATTGATGTTAAATGGATTTATAGAAAGAAAAATGAAAATGTTCACAAAGCTAGGTTAGTAGTTTGCGATTTCCAACAGGAAGAGTACATTGATAATATATATTCACCAATAGTTAAAATGCAAACGTTGAAAACATATTGGTTTATTGTTGTCAAAATCGATTTATCATTGAACAAATGGAAATTTAAACAGCATTCCTTAATGGAAAGGTAATTTCAGAAGTTTATGTTAATCGGCCGAACGGTTCAGAAACGGTACTATTATTATTAAGGACCTTGTATGGATTAAGAGAAAGCCCGAGATCTTGGCACGAATGTTTTAATAAATTTATGGAAGAATTAGGTTTTAAACGCAGTGACTATGATTCGGGGTATTACTGTATAGCAAATCTAACAATTGTATTTAGGTTATGGACAGAGCACAATGGACCTTTCCACACTTGTCAGCATGCATACAGTATTCACGCCCATTACCGCTCGTCTCACACCCTCTAATCGACAAACTCCCCCAACTAAAAAAATTAGTTTTCCGGTAAGAGCGTGTGAAACGTGTGGTTATGGGCCGTGAATACTGTATGAACGTTGACTAGTTTGAATACCCATATACGGATAGAACGCATCGACTGTGCACTCACACAAACACGCATACACTACACACGCCCACATGTATGCATAAACACGCGTACGCTCGCTTATAAAGAATTTGAAGAAAAAAACTACAGTAAAGTTCAAAAGAATTAAAGAAGTCTAAATTAATCAGTTGTCATTAATAAATTGTATTTGAAAACAATAATATTTGAGTCTAAAAAATCAAATATACTTCAAATGCATCACATATTTACAATAAATTTATTTACAAAGATCGCATGATTGTTATTTTATATTTCACTTTTGAAAATTAAATAAATAGTACAAAAAAATAAAATAAAATTGTTAACATATAAGTTTAATATTCAATTGGATTTTTTCTCAATATAATAATTGAAATTATGTAATGATTTTAAAATGTTGTATAATTATTTTGTTTCTTTGGTGAAATGAAAAACATATTTATGAAATAAGAAGAAAATTTGAAAATTTTTTCATGGTATTTAATTATTAGATCTGACTGCAATGTGCTTTCGTTACAAGGGTATTTTTTTGAAAATATTTTAATACATTGAATTTCATAACAAAACCAATATTCAATTTTTATATTTAGGTTATGGATGTTTATATTGTTATTATAATGGCATATAGTCATCAAAACATACGTCAGCCAATAAAATAAACAATAGTTTATAATTGACGTTGATATTTTCAGAAACGAAATTAACGTCTAGTTCTTTTACACACTGTACTGAAGACTATCGTATATATTGAATTTTAAACAATAAAATCTTTGCATATAAAAAGCCACAAATATATACTATTACAATCAAATAAACAATTCTTTTATAAGGCGTTCAAAATATTTACACACGGCAGAAAATAAAATTAATGAGATGTATTAACATGAAAAATTACATAGCCTATTTCTCCGCGGCGTATTTTTTTAATATAGATATTTTATTCATTTTAAAATTCTCAGTTATTTCTTGTGGTTATTATTATTATTTTCACATTATTGCAATATATCTAATGAAACATAAAATTGCCATGGATAATAAAAAAATGTAAATGGCATAACGATAACATAAAGAAAATTTGTTTTATTTCGAATATATTTTTTTCTTAATGACGACGTTTTCTAAAAAATATTTCACATATATAATTTTCTCTTTTTAAAAATATTGGTCAAAATAAATACATGTAGTGACATGAAAAGTCGATTATATTAAAAAAAATATTATTTTCTAAAAGGACGTGTCGCCATGTCTTTTTAGAAAACAATGCTCGATTCATAAATAATATTTCAAATGGTCGTTTAAAAATAAGTGACACACTGATGTCTAAAATTTAAATACGGCATCTAGAACGAATCGACCTCGAAATGGTCTGCGAGATTTTGTTATTGATCAAATAAGAAATGAAATAGAGAAAAACAACAAAATGAATAAGCACGCAAATGACTCCATTTTATTGTACCTGAATAGAATGCAGATGTTTGAGATGTATGTGCCGAATCGTTGTCTTTGATTCGATCTAGAGCTTTATTTTTTCATCAACTCTACTCATTCCTTATAATATATTGCAATACTTTAAACAGAATATTTAAAACACATACCTTAAATATCTTCAATCTAATTATCAATCTAATACGTCACTGCTTCAATCTAACTAACATCACTTCCGTAAAGATGTATGCGCATATATTGTCAAGGATATTTCAGGTATATAGACGGAGCAGAAATTACATCTTACAAACGTCGTCATAGAGTTATTCAACATACAGAATAGAATGAGTGTTACATAGATAAAATAACTTTGCTAAATATTTTTTTCATAGTCATAAAAGTTGTCTTAAACAACCTTATGTTTATATTTCCAGTAAAAAATAAATTAGAAAATAAAAATCTGATAAGATGCATACATTTCTATAAAAATTATACTTTATATAAACTCATTTTAAAACAGAAATTAGTATCAGCATTTATAGGTACTTGTTGACTTTTAATAACTATTACAGTAATACCGATAGGTGGGACCGACGAAAATCGCGTAAGTCGAGGTACAACTTTGAATAGAAATACATTAAATTTTGTTTAATTGGAACCGAGGACTAACAAAAATACTAAGTTTAGAAAAAAAATATTCAATAAAAATTGTACTTCTTTATACATATTAATACAAAATATTAAAAAAAATAAATGAGTTACCTAAGACGAAGTTATTTCGATGTCGATGGCTTCATAAAATCTAACAAACTCGTCTGACGACACGTTGTCTTCTTTTTTCACGAAGAATTTCTTCGTAGCAAGTTAATAATTTTTTATTCCTTGCTCTGTAGCTATAACGCGTTCTTCGTCGGAGTCTATGTTTTATAATATTTGTAAGCTTTTTTCAATTAAGCCGAGAGCTTCTGTCAAGCTTGCATTTGCCATATGCTTCAATGGTGGAACCGGGTTTGAAGTGTCAGATTCTTCAGTAACGTTTTGTTCACGCATCTTTATGAGGTCGTCAATTGTCAACTCTTGACTATGTGAATCCAACAGTTCATTGACATCATCGCCTTCGACTTTCGAATCTAATTGTCTGGCAAAATTGATAACTTCTTCTATCACATGAGCGACATGATCAGTTTCTGGCTTTGTTTCCATCTCAGCAATAATACCATGATGTTTGCGAATTATGCTTGAGATCAAGGATTGATCATTTTTCACAGTTTCGAGAATTCATTCTTTATCTTTTACGATAGTTCTTACTATGGATTCTGGTAGCTCAACCTTCTTTTAATTATTTAAATTTATTCATTATTTACAATTCACCTGGTGGGATTGTGATAGTGTTTGAATAGATTAAATTTGTAATTGATAATTAGTAAATAATTTATTTTGACTAAACTAATAGAGGGAATTGAATTTCGTTTAGTACATGTGAAAATATGTTTAAGCCACTATAATTATGATTTTTTTCATTATTGACAAATCATCTGAAGAGACTCGGATAGCGTTTGAATAGATTAATATTCTAATTGATAATTAGTAAATAATTTATTTTATTCCAAACTAATAGAGCGAATTGAATTTCGTTTACTACATGTGAAAGGACGTTTAAGACACTATCATTATGAATTTTTTCATTATTCACAATTCACCTGGAGAGACTGGAATAACGTTTCAATAGAATTATATTGAAATTGATAATTAGTAAATATATTTTTTTGTACTAAATTAATAGAGCGAATTGAATTGCGTTTACTAGATATGAAAAATTGTTCAAACCACTATCATTATTGTGCCAGTGTTGTTCACTAGGTAGTTTTCACGTCAGATTTCAAAATTGTTGCTCAGTTAATTTGTCATAATTAATTTTCAAAATATAAACAAATACTTATAACGACTACAATTAATAATCAATCCTAATGAATTTTAGAATTATGATTTGTGGATTATTGCAACCGCATCCTATATGTTGTATAATATTTTAATATTGTTTTATTTTGTACGCGCTCAGTAAATAATCACCAAATCGAAACATTTTATTATGTGGCAAGCATACTTGCTGATTTGTAATTTAATTTGTTGACTTTTTAAATTTGTATTTCCTTGAAATTGTAATTTTTCCAATTTGGAAATTGTTCAACTTGTGTTTTTACCAATTTGTTGGTTTTTCAATTTGTTATCTTTTAAATTTGCATTTTTTCCAATTTGAAATTTATTCAATTTGTAATTTTTTCCATTTACAATTCATTTAATATGTTGATTTTTCATTTTTGTGATTTGTTCAATTTGTAATTTAATTTGTTGACTTTTTAAATTTGTATTTCCTTGAAATTGTAATTTTTCCAATTTGGAAATTGTTCAACTTGTGTTTTTACCAATTTGTTGGTTTTTCAATTTGTTATCTTTTAAATTTGCATTTTTTCCAATTTGAAATTTATTCAATTTGTAATTTTTTCCATTTACAATTCATTTAATATGTTGATTTTTCATTTTTGTGATTTGTTCAATTTGTAATTTAATTTGTTGACTTTTTAAATTTGTATTTCCTTGAAATTGTAATTTTTCCAATTTGGAAATTGTTCAACTTGTGTTTTTACCAATTTGTTGGTTTTTCAATTTGTTATCTTTTAAATTTGCATTTTTTCCAATTTGAAATTTATTCAATTTGTAATTTTTTCCATTTACAATTCATTTAATATGTTGATTTTTCATTTTTGTGATTTGTTCAATTTGTAATTTAATTTGTTGACTTTTTAAATTTGTATTTCCTTGAAATTGTAATTTTTCCAATTTGGAAATTGTTCAACTTGTGTTTTTACCAATTTGTTGGTTTTTCAATTTGTTATCTTTTAAATTTGCATTTTTTCCAATTTGAAATTTATTCAATTTGTAATTTTTTCCATTTACAATTCATTTAATATGTTGATTTTTCATTTTTGTGATTTGTTCAATTTGTAATTTAATTTGTTGACTTTTTAAATTTGTATTTCCTTGAAATTGTAATTTTTCCAATTTGGAAATTGTTCAACTTGTGTTTTTACCAATTTGTTGGTTTTTCAATTTGTTATCTTTTAAATTTGCATTTTTTCCAATTTGAAATTTATTCAATTTGTAATTTTTTCCATTTACAATTCATTTAATATGTTGATTTTTCATTTTTGTGATTTGTTCAATTTGTAATTTAATTTGTTGACTTTTTAAATTTGTATTTCCTTGAAATTGTAATTTTTCCAATTTGGAAATTGTTCAACTTGTGTTTTTACCAATTTGTTGGTTTTTCAATTTGTTATCTTTTAAATTTGCATTTTTTCCAATTTGAAATTTATTCAATTTGTAATTTTTCCATTTACAATTCATTTAATATGTTGATTTTTCATTTTTGTGATTTGTTCAATTTGTAATTTAATTTGTTGACTTTTTAAATTTGTATTTCCTTGAAATTGTAATTTTTCCAATTTGGAAATTGTTCAACTTGTGTTTTTACCAATTTGTTGGTTTTTCAATTTGTTATCTTTTAAATTTGCATTTTTTCCAATTTGAAATTTATTCAATTTGTAATTTTTTCCATTTACAATTCATTTAATATGTTGATTTTTCATTTTTGTGATTTGTTCAATTTGTAATTTAATTTGTTGACTTTTTAAATTTGTATTTCCTTGAAATTGTAATTTTTCCAATTTGGAAATTGTTCAACTTGTGTTTTTACCAATTTGTTGGTTTTTCAATTTGTTATCTTTTAAATTTGCATTTTTTCCAATTTGAAATTTATTCAATTTGTAATTTTTTCCATTTACAATTCATTTAATATGTTGATTTTTCATTTTTGTGATTTGTTCAATTTGTAATTTAATTTGTTGACTTTTTAAATTTGTATTTCCTTGAAATTGTAATTTTTCCAATTTGGAAATTGTTCAACTTGTGTTTTTACCAATTTGTTGGTTTTTCAATTTGTTATCTTTAAATTTGCATTTTTCCAATTTGAAATTTATTCAATTTGTAATTTTTTCCATTTACAATTCATTTAATATGTTGATTTTTCATTTTTGTGATTTGTTCAATTTGTAATTTAATTTGTTGACTTTTTAAATTTGTATTTCCTTGAAATTGTAATTTTTCCAATTTGGAAATTGTTCAACTTGTGTTTTTACCAATTTGTTGGTTTTTCAATTTGTTATCTTTAAATTTGCATTTTTTCCAATTTGAAATTTATTCAATTTGTAATTTTTTCCATTTACAATTCATTTAATATGTTGATTTTTCATTTTTGTGATTTGTTCAATTTGTAATTTAATTTGTTGACTTTTTAAATTTGTATTTCCTTGAAATTGTAATTTTTCCAATTTGGAAATTGTTCAACTTGTGTTTTTACCAATTTGTTGGTTTTTCAATTTGTTATCTTTTAAATTTGCATTTTTTCCAATTTGAAATTTATTCAATTTGTAATTTTTTCCATTTACAATTCATTTAATATGTTGATTTTTCATTTTTGTGATTTGTTCAATTTGTAATTTAATTTGTTGACTTTTTAAATTTGTATTTCCTTGAAATTGTAATTTTTCCAATTTGGAAATTGTTCAACTTGTGTTTTTACCAATTTGTTGGTTTTTCAATTTGTTATCTTTTAAATTTGCATTTTTCCAATTTGAAATTTATTCAATTTGTAATTTTTTCCATTTACAATTCATTTAATATGTTGATTTTTCATTTTTGTGATTTGTTCAATTTGTAATTTAATTTGTTGACTTTTTAAATTTGTATTTCCTTGAAATTGTAATTTTTCCAATTTGGAAATTGTTCAACTTGTGTTTTTACCAATTTGTTGGTTTTTCAATTTGATATCTTTTAAATTTGCATTTTTCCAATTTGAAATTTATTCAATTTGTAATTTTTTCCATTTACAATTCATTTAATATGTTGATTTTTCATTTTTGTGATTTGTTCAATTTGTAATTTAATTTGTTGACTTTTTAAATTTGTATTTCCTTGAAATTGTAATTTTTCCAATTTGGAAATTGTTCAACTTGTGTTTTTACCAATTTGTTGGTTTTTCAATTTGTTATCTTTTAAATTTGCATTTTTTCCAATTTGAAATTTATTCAATTTGTAATTTTTTCCATTTACAATTCATTTAATATGTTGATTTTTCATTTTTGTGATTTGTTCAATTTGTAATTTAATTTGTTGACTTTTTAAATTTGTATTTCCTTGAAATTGTAATTTTTCCAATTTGGAAATTGTTCAACTTGTGTTTTTACCAATTTGTTGGTTTTTCAATTTGTTATCCTTTAAATTTGCATTTTTTCCAATTTGAAATTTATTCAATTTGTAATTTTTTCCATTTACAATTCATTTAATATGTTGATTTTTCATTTTTGTGATTTGTTCAATTTGTAATTTAATTTGTTGACTTTTTAAATTTGTATTTCCTTGAAATTGTAATTTTTCCAATTTGGAAATTGTTCAACTTGTGTTTTTACCAATTTGTTGGTTTTTCAATTTGTTATCTTTTAAATTTGCATTTTTTCCAATTTGAAATTTATTCAATTTGTAATTTTTTCCATTTACAATTCATTTAATATGTTGATTTTTCATTTTTGTGATTTGTTCAATTTGTAATTTAATTTGTTGACTTTTTAAATTTGTATTTCCTTGAAATTGTAATTTTTCCAATTTGGAAATTGTTCAACTTGTGTTTTTACCAATTTGTTGGTTTTTCAATTTGTTATCTTTTAAATTTGCATTTTTTCCAATTTGAAATTTATTCAATTTGTAATTTTTTCCATTTACAATTCATTTAATATGTTGATTTTTCATTTTTGTGATTTGTTCAATTTGTAATTTAATTTGTTGACTTTTTAAATTTGTATTTCCTTGAAATTGTAATTTTTCCAATTTGGAAATTGTTCAACTTGTGTTTTTACCAATTTGTTGGTTTTTCAATTTGTTATCTTTTAAATTTGCATTTTTTCCAATTTGAAATTTATTCAATTTGTAATTTTTTCCATTTACAATTCATTTAATATGTTGATTTTTCATTTTTGTGATTTGTTCAATTTGTAATTTAATTTGTTGACTTTTTAAATTTGTATTTCCTTGAAATTGTAATTTTTCCAATTTGGAAATTGTTCAACTTGTGTTTTTACCAATTTGTTGGTTTTTCAATTTGTTATCTTTTAAATTTGCATTTATTCAAATTTGAAATTTATTCAATTTGTAATTTTTCCATTTACAATTCATTTAATATGTTGATTTTTCATTTTTGTGATTTGTTCAATTTGTAATTTAATTTGTTGACTTTTTAAATTTGTATTTCCTTGAAATTGTAATTTTTCCAATTTGGAAATTGTTCAACTTGTGTTTTTACCAATTTGTTGGTTTTTCAATTTGTTATCTTTTAAATTTGCATTTTTTCCAATTTGAAATTTATTCAATTTGTAATTTTTTCCATTTACAATTCATTTAATATGTTGATTTTTCATTTTTGTGATTTGTTCAATTTGTAATTTAATTTGTTGACTTTTTAAATTTGTATTTCCTTGAAATTGTAATTTTTCCAATTTGGAAATTGTTCAACTTGTGTTTTTACCAATTTGTTGGTTTTTCAATTTGTTATCTTTTAAATTTGCATTTTTTCCAATTTGAAATTTATTCAATTTGTAATTTTTTCCATTTACAATTCATTTAATATGTTGATTTTTCATTTTTGTGATTTGTTCAATTTGTAATTTAATTTGTTGACTTTTTAAATTTGTATTTCCTTGAAATTGTAATTTTTCCAATTTGGAAATTGTTCAACTTGTGTTTTTACCAATTTGTTGGTTTTTCAATTTGTTATCTTTTAAATTTGCATTTTTCCAATTTGAAATTTATTCAATTTGTAATTTTTTCCATTTACAATTCATTTAATATGTTGATTTTTCATTTTTGTGATTTGTTCAATTTGTAATTTAATTTGTTGACTTTTTAAATTTGTATTTCCTTGAAATTGTAATTTTTCCAATTTGGAAATTGTTCAACTTGTGTTTTTACCAATTTGTTGGTTTTTCAATTTGTTATCTTTTAAATTTGCATTTTTTCCAATTTGAAATTTATTCAATTTGTAATTTTTTCCATTTACAATTCATTTAATATGTTGATTTTTCATTTTTGTGATTTGTTCAATTTGTAATTTAATTTGTTGACTTTTTAAATTTGTATTTCCTTGAAATTGTAATTTTTCCAATTTGGAAATTGTTCAACTTGTGTTTTTACCAATTTGTTGGTTTTTCAATTTGTTATCTTTTAAATTTGCATTTTTTCCAATTTGAAATTTATTCAATTTGTAATTTTTTCCATTTACAATTCATTTAATATGTTGATTTTTCATTTTTGTGATTTGTTCAATTTGTAATTTAATTTGTTGACTTTTTAAATTTGTATTTCCTTGAAATTGTAATTTTTCCAATTTGGAAATTGTTCAACTTGTGTTTTTACCAATTTGTTGGTTTTTCAATTTGTTTATATTTTAAATTTTTTTTTTCCAATTTGAAATTTATTCAATTTGTAATTTTTTCCATTTACAATTCATTTAATATGTTGATTTTTCATTTTTGTGATTTGTTCAATTTGTAATTTAATTTGTTGACTTTTTAAATTTGTATTTCCTTGAAATTGTAATTTTTCCAATTTGGAAATTGTTCAACTTGTGTTTTTACCAATTTGTTGGTTTTTCAATTTGTTATCTTTTAAATTTGCATTTTTTCCAATTTGAAATTTATTCAATTTGTAATTTTTTCCATTTACAATTCATTTAATATGTTGATTTTTCATTTTTGTGATTTGTTCAATTTGTAATTTAATTTGTTGACTTTTTAAATTTGTATTTCCTTGAAATTGTAATTTTTCCAATTTGGAAATTGTTCAACTTGTGTTTTTACCAATTTGTTGGTTTTTCAATTTGTTATCTTTTAAATTTGCATTTTTTCCAATTTGAAATTTATTCAATTTGTAATTTTTTCCATTTACAATTCATTTAATAATATGTTGATTTTTCATTTTTGTGATTTGTTCAATTTGTAATTTAATTTGTTGACTTTTTAAATTTGTATTTCCTTGAAATTGTAATTTTTCCAATTTGGAAATTGTTCAACTTGTGTTTTTACCAATTTGTTGGTTTTTCAATTTGTTATCTTTTAAATTTGCATTTTTTCCAATTTGAAATTTATTCAATTTGTAATTTTTTCCATTTACAATTCATTTAATATGTTGATTTTTCATTTTTGTGATTTGTTCAATTTGTAATTTAATTTGTTGACTTTTTAAATTTGTATTTCCTTGAAATTGTAATTTTTCCAATTTGGAAATTGTTCAACTTGTGTTTTTACCAATTTGTTGGTTTTTCAATTTGTTATCTTTTAAATTTGCATTTTTTCCAATTTGAAATTTATTCAATTTGTAATTTTTTCCATTTACAATTCATTTAATATGTTGATTTTTCATTTTTGTGATTTGTTCAATTTGTAATTTAATTTGTTGACTTTTTAAATTTGTATTTCCTTGAAATTGTAATTTTTCCAATTTGGAAATTGTTCAACTTGTGTTTTTACCAATTTGTTGGTTTTTCAATTTGTTATCTTTTAAATTTGCATTTTTCCAATTTGAAATTTATTCAATTTGTAATTTTTTCCATTTACAATTCATTTAATATGTTGATTTTTCATTTTTGTGATTTGTTCAATTTGTAATTTAATTTGTTGACTTTTTAAATTTGTATTTCCTTGAAATTGTAATTTTTCCAATTTGGAAATTGTTCAACTTGTGTTTTTACCAATTTGTTGGTTTTTCAATTTGTTATCTTTTAAATTTGCATTTTTTCCAATTTGAAATTTATTCAATTTGTAATTTTTTCCATTTACAATTCATTTAATATGTTGATTTTTCATTTTTGTGATTTGTTCAATTTGTAATTTAATTTGTTGACTTTTTAAATTTGTATTTCCTTGAAATTGTAATTTTTCCAATTTGGAAATTGTTCAACTTGTGTTTTTACCAATTTGTTGGTTTTTCAATTTGTTATCTTTTAAATTTGCATTTTTTCCAATTTGAAATTTATTCAATTTGTAATTTTTTCCATTTACAATTCATTTAATATGTTGATTTTTCATTTTTGTGATTTGTTCAATTTGTAATTTAATTTGTTGACTTTTTAAATTTGTATTTCCTTGAAATTGTAATTTTTCCAATTTGGAAATTGTTCAACTTGTGTTTTTACCAATTTGTTGGTTTTTCAATTTGTTATCTTTTAAATTTGCATTTTTCCAATTTGAAATTTATTCAATTTGTAATTTTTTCCATTTACAATTCATTTAATATGTTGATTTTTCATTTTTGTGATTTGTTCAATTTGTAATTTAATTTGTTGACTTTTTAAATTTGTATTTCCTTGAAATTGTAATTTTTCCAATTTGGAAATTGTTCAACTTGTGTTTTTACCAATTTGTTGGTTTTTCAATTTATCTTTTAAATTTGCATTTTTTCCAATTTGAAATTTATTCAATTTGTAATTTTTTCCATTTACAATTCATTTAATATGTTGATTTTTCATTTTTGTGATTTGTTCAATTTGTAATTTAATTTGTTGACTTTTTAAATTTGTATTTCCTTGAAATTGTAATTTTTCCAATTTGGAAATTGTTCAACTTGTGTTTTTACCAATTTGTTGGTTTTTCAATTTGATATCTTTTAAATTTGCATTTTTCCAATTTGAAATTTATTCAATTTGTAATTTTTTCCATTTACAATTCATTTAATATGTTGATTTTTCATTTTTGTGATTTGTTCAATTTGTAATTTAATTTGTTGACTTTTTAAATTTGTATTTCCTTGAAATTGTAATTTTTCCAATTTGGAAATTGTTCAACTTGTGTTTTTACCAATTTGTTGGTTTTTCAATTTGTTATCTTTTAAATTTGCATTTTTTCCAATTTGAAATTTATTCAATTTGTAATTTTTTCCATTTACAATTCATTTAATATGTTGATTTTTCATTTTTGTGATTTGTTCAATTTGTAATTTAATTTGTTGACTTTTTAAATTTGTATTTCCTTGAAATTGTAATTTTTCCAATTTGGAAATTGTTCAACTTGTGTTTTTACCAATTTGTTGGTTTTTCAATTTGTTATCTTTTAAATTTGCATTTTTTCCAATTTGAAATTTATTCAATTTGTAATTTTTTCCATTTACAATTCATTTAATATGTTGATTTTTCATTTTTGTGATTTGTTCAATTTGTAATTTAATTTGTTGACTTTTTAAATTTGTATTTCCTTGAAATTGTAATTTTTCCAATTTGGAAATTGTTCAACTTGTGTTTTTACCAATTTGTTGGTTTTTCAATTTGTTATCTTTTAAATTTGCATTTTTTCCAATTTGAAATTTATTCAATTTGTAATTTTTTCCATTTACAATTCATTTAATATGTTGATTTTTCATTTTTGTGATTTGTTCAATTTGTAATTTAATTTGTTGACTTTTTAAATTTGTATTTCCTTGAAATTGTAATTTTTCCAATTTGGAAATTGTTCAACTTGTGTTTTTACCAATTTGTTGGTTTTTCAATTTGTTATCTTTTAAATTTGCATTTTTTCCAATTTGAAATTTATTCAATTTGTAATTTTTTCCATTTACAATTCATTTAATATGTTGATTTTTCATTTTTGTGATTTGTTCAATTTGTAATTTAATTTGTTGACTTTTTAAATTTGTATTTCCTTGAAATTGTAATTTTTCCAATTTGGAAATTGTTCAACTTGTGTTTTTACCAATTTGTTGGTTTTTCAATTTGTTATCTTTTAAATTTGCATTTTTTCCAATTTGAAATTTATTCAATTTGTAATTTTTTCCATTTACAATTCATTTAATATGTTGATTTTTCATTTTTGTGATTTGTTCAATTTGTAATTTAATTTGTTGACTTTTTAAATTTGTATTTCCTTGAAATTGTAATTTTTCCAATTTGGAAATTGTTCAACTTGTGTTTTTACCAATTTGTTGGTTTTTCAATTTGTTATCTTTTAAATTTGCATTTTTTCCAATTTGAAATTTATTCAATTTGTAATTTTTTCCATTTACAATTCATTTAATATGTTGATTTTTCATTTTTGTGATTTGTTCAATTTGTAATTTAATTTGTTGACTTTTTAAATTTGTATTTCCTTGAAATTGTAATTTTTCCAATTTGGAAATTGTTCAACTTGTGTTTTTACCAATTTGTTGGTTTTTCAATTTGTTATCTTTTAAATTTGCATTTTTTCCAATTTGAAATTTATTCAATTTGTAATTTTTTCCATTTACAATTCATTTAATATGTTGATTTTTCATTTTTGTGATTTGTTCAATTTGTAATTTAATTTGTTGACTTTTTAAATTTGTATTTCCTTGAAATTGTAATTTTTCCAATTTGGAAATTGTTCAACTTGTGTTTTTACCAATTTGTTGGTTTTTCAATTTGTTATCTTTTAAATTTGCATTTTTTCCAATTTGAAATTTATTCAATTTGTAATTTTTTCCATTTACAATTCATTTAATATGTTGATTTTTCATTTTTGTGATTTGTTCAATTTGTAATTTAATTTGTTGACTTTTTAAATTTGTATTTCCTTGAAATTGTAATTTTTCCAATTTGGAAATTGTTCAACTTGTGTTTTTACCAATTTGTTGGTTTTTCAATTTGTTATCTTTTAAATTTGCATTTTTTCCAATTTGAAATTTATTCAATTTGTAATTTTTTCCATTTACAATTCATTTAATATGTTGATTTTTCATTTTTGTGATTTGTTCAATTTGTAATTTAATTTGTTGACTTTTTAAATTTGTATTTCCTTGAAATTGTAATTTTTCCAATTTGGAAATTGTTCAACTTGTGTTTTTACCAATTTGTTGGTTTTTCAATTTGTTATCTTTTAAATTTGCATTTTTTCCAATTTGAAATTTATTCAATTTGTAATTTTTTCCATTTACAATTCATTTAATATGTTGATTTTTCATTTTTGTGATTTGTTCAATTTGTAATTTAATTTGTTGACTTTTTAAATTTGTATTTCCTTGAAATTGTAATTTTTCCAATTTGGAAATTGTTCAACTTGTGTTTTTACCAATTTGTTGGTTTTTCAATTTGTTATCTTTTAAATTTGCATTTTTACAATTTGAAATTTATTCAATTTGTAATTTTTTCCATTTACAATTCATTTAATATGTTGATTTTTCATTTTTGTGATTTGTTCAATTTGTAATTTAATTTGTTGACTTTTTAAATTTGTATTTCCTTGAAATTGTAATTTTTCCAATTTGGAAATTGTTCAACTTGTGTTTTTACCAATTTGTTGGTTTTTCAATTTGTTATCTTTTAAATTTGCATTTTTTCCAATTTGAAATTTATTCAATTTGTAATTTTTTCCATTTACAATTCATTTAATATGTTGATTTTTCATTTTTGTGATTTGTTCAATTTGTAATTTAATTTGTTGACTTTTTAAATTTGTATTTCCTTGAAATTGTAATTTTTCCAATTTGGAAATTGTTCAACTTGTGTTTTTACCAATTTGTTGGTTTTTCAATTTGTTATCATTAAATTTGCATTTTTCCAATATGAAATTTATTCAATTTGTAATTTTTTCCATTTACAATTCATTTAATATGTTGATTTTTCATTTTTGTGATTTGTTCAATTTGTAATTTAATTTGTTGACTTTTTAAATTTGTATTTCCTTGAAATTGTAATTTTTCCAATTTGGAAATTGTTCAACTTGTGTTTTTACCAATTTGTTGGTTTTTCAATTTGTTATCTTTTAAATTTGCATTTTTTCCAATTTGAAATTTATTCAATTTGTAATTTTTTCCATTTACAATTCATTTAATATGTTGATTTTTCATTTTTGTGATTTGTTCAATTTGTAATTTAATTTGTTGACTTTTTAAATTTGTATTTCCTTGAAATTGTAATTTTTCCAATTTGGAAATTGTTCAACTTGTGTTTTTACCAATTTGTTGGTTTTTCAATTTGTTATCTTTTAAATTTGCATTTTTTCCAATTTGAAATTTATTCAATTTGTAATTTTTTCCATTTACAATTCATTTAATATGTTGATTTTTCATTTTTGTGATTTGTTCAATTTGTAATTTAATTTGTTGACTTTTTAAATTTGTATTTCCTTGAAATTGTAATTTTTCCAATTTGGAAATTGTTCAACTTGTGTTTTTACCAATTTGTTGGTTTTTCAATTTGTTATCTTTTAAATTTGCATTTTTCCAATTTGAAATTTATTCAATTTGTAATTTTTTCCATTTACAATTCATTTAATATGTTGATTTTTCATTTTTGTGATTTGTTCAATTTGTAATTTAATTTGTTGACTTTTTAAATTTGTATTTCCTTGAAATTGTAATTTTTCCAATTTGGAAATTGTTCAACTTGTGTTTTTACCAATTTGTTGGTTTTTCAATTTGTTATCTTTTAAATTTGCATTTTTTCCAATTTGAAATTTATTCAATTTGTAATTTTTTCCATTTACAATTCATTTAATATGTTGATTTTTCATTTTTGTGATTTGTTCAATTTGTAATTTAATTTGTTGACTTTTTAAATTTGTATTTCCTTGAAATTGTAATTTTTCCAATTTGGAAATTGTTCAACTTGTGTTTTTACCAATTTGTTGGTTTTTCAATTTGTTATCTTTTAAATTTGCATTTTTTCCAATTTGAAATTTATTCAATTTGTAATTTTTTCCATTTACAATTCATTTAATATGTTGATTTTTCATTTTTGTGATTTGTTCAATTTGTAATTTAATTTGTTGACTTTTTAAATTTGTATTTCCTTGAAATTGTAATTTTTCCAATTTGGAAATTGTTCAACTTGTGTTTTTACCAATTTGTTGGTTTTTCAATTTGTTATCTTTAAATTTGCATTTTTTCCAATTTGAAATTTATTCAATTTGTAATTTTTTCCATTTACAATTCATTTAATATGTTGATTTTTCATTTTTGTGATTTGTTCAATTTGTAATTTAATTTGTTGACTTTTTAAATTTGTATTTCCTTGAAATTGTAATTTTTCCAATTTGGAAATTGTTCAACTTGTGTTTTTACCAATTTGTTGGTTTTTCAATTTGTTATCTTTTAAATTTGCATTTTTCCAATTTGAAATTTATTCAATTTGTAATTTTTTCCATTTACAATTCATTTAATATGTTGATTTTTCATTTTTGTGATTTGTTCAATTTGTAATTTAATTTGTTGACTTTTTAAATTTGTATTTCCTTGAAATTGTAATTTTTCCAATTTGGAAATTGTTCAACTTGTGTTTTTACCAATTTGTTGGTTTTTCAATTTGTTATCTTTTAAATTTGCATTTTTTCCAATTTGAAATTTATTCAATTTGTAATTTTTTCCATTTACAATTCATTTAATATGTTGATTTTTCATTTTTGTGATTTGTTCAATTTGTAATTTAATTTGTTGACTTTTTAAATTTGTATTTCCTTGAAATTGTAATTTTTCCAATTTGGAAATTGTTCAACTTGTGTTTTTACCAATTTGTTGGTTTTTCAATTTGTTATCTTTTAAATTTGCATTTTTTCCAATTTGAAATTTATTCAATTTGTAATTTTTTCCATTTACAATTCATTTAATATGTTGATTTTTCATTTTTGTGATTTGTTCAATTTGTAATTTAATTTGTTGACTTTTTAAATTTGTATTTCCTTGAAATTGTAATTTTTCCAATTTGGAAATTGTTCAACTTGTGTTTTTACCAATTTGTTGGTTTTTCAATTTGTTATCTTTAAATTTGCATTTTTTCCAATTTGAAATTTATTCAATTTGTAATTTTTTCCATTTACAATTCATTTAATATGTTGATTTTTCATTTTTGTGATTTGTTCAATTTGTAATTTAATTTGTTGACTTTTTAAATTTGTATTTCCTTGAAATTGTAATTTTTCCAATTTGGAAATTGTTCAACTTGTGTTTTTACCAATTTGTTGGTTTTTCAATTTGTTATCTTTTAAATTTGCATTTTTTCCAATTTGAAATTTATTCAATTTGTAATTTTTTCCATTTACAATTCATTTAATATGTTGATTTTTCATTTTTGTGATTTGTTCAATTTGTAATTTAATTTGTTGACTTTTTAAATTTGTATTTCCTTGAAATTGTAATTTTTCCAATTTGGAAATTGTTCAACTTGTGTTTTTACCAATTTGTTGGTTTTTCAATTTGTTATCTTTTAAATTTGCATTTTTTCCAATTTGAAATTTATTCAATTTGTAATTTTTTCCATTTACAATTCATTTAATATGTTGATTTTTCATTTTTGTGATTTGTTCAATTTGTAATTTAATTTGTTGACTTTTTAAATTTGTATTTCCTTGAAATTGTAATTTTTCCAATTTGGAAATTGTTCAACTTGTGTTTTTACCAATTTGTTGGTTTTTCAATTTGTTATCTTTTAAATTTTCATTTTTTCCAATTTGAAATTTATTCAATTTGGTAATTTTTTCCATTTACAATTCATTTAATATGTTGATTTTTCATTTTTGTGATTTGTTCAATTTGTAATTTAATTTGTTGACTTTTTAAATTTGTATTTCCTTGAAATTGTAATTTTTCCAATTTGGAAATTGTTCAACTTGTGTTTTTACCAATTTGTTGGTTTTTCAATTTGTTATCTTTTAAATTTGCATTTTTTCAATTTGAAATTTATTCAATTTGTAATTTTTTCCATTTACAATTCATTTAATATGTTGATTTTTCATTTTTGTGATTTGTTCAATTTGTAATTTAATTTGTTGACTTTTTAAATTTGTATTTCCTTGAAATTGTAATTTTTCCAATTTGGAAATTGTTCAACTTGTGTTTTTACCAATTTGTTGGTTTTTCAATTTGTTATCTTTTAAATTTGCATTTTTTCCAATTTGAAATTTATTCAATTTGTAATTTTTTCCATTTACAATTCATTTAATATGTTGATTTTTCATTTTTGTGATTTGTTCAATTTGTAATTTAATTTGTTGACTTTTTAAATTTGTATTTCCTTGAAATTGTAATTTTTCCAATTTGGAAATTGTTCAACTTGTGTTTTTACCAATTTGTTGGTTTTTCAATTTGTTATCTTTTAAATTTGCATTTTTTCCAATTTGAAATTTATTCAATTTGTAATTTTTTCCATTTACAATTCATTTAATATGTTGATTTTTCATTTTTGTGATTTGTTCAATTTGTAATTTAATTTGTTGACTTTTTAAATTTGTATTTCCTTGAAATTGTAATTTTTCCAATTTGGAAATTGTTCAACTTGTGTTTTTACCAATTTGTTGGTTTTTCAATTTGTTATCTTTTAAATTTGCATTTTTCCAATTTGAAATTTATTCAATTTGTAATTTTTTCCATTTACAATTCATTTAATATGTTGATTTTTCATTTTTGTGATTTGTTCAATTTGTAATTTAATTTGTTGACTTTTTAAATTTGTATTTCCTTGAAATTGTAATTTTTCCAATTTGGAAATTGTTCAACTTGTGTTTTTACCAATTTGTTGGTTTTTCAATTTGTTATCTTTTAAATTTGCATTTTTCCAATTTGAAATTTATTCAATTTGTAATTTTTTCCATTTACAATTCATTTAATATGTTGATTTTTCATTTTTGTGATTTGTTCAATTTGTAATTTAATTTGTTGACTTTTTAAATTTGTATTTCCTTGAAATTGTAATTTTTCCAATTTGGAAATTGTTCAACTTGTGTTTTTACCAATTTGTTGGTTTTTCAATTTGTTATCTTTTAAATTTGCATTTTTTCCAATTTGAAATTTATTCAATTTGTAATTTTTTCCATTTACAATTCATTTAATATGTTGATTTTTCATTTTTGTGATTTGTTCAATTTGTAATTTAATTTGTTGACTTTTTAAATTTGTATTTCCTTGAAATTGTAATTTTTCCAATTTGGAAATTGTTCAACTTGTGTTTTTACCAATTTGTTGGTTTTTCAATTTGTTATCTTTTAAATTTGCATTTTTTCCAATTTGAAATTTATTCAATTTGTAATTTTTTCCATTTACAATTCATTTAATATGTTGATTTTTCATTTTTGTGATTTGTTCAATTTGTAATTTAATTTGTTGACTTTTTAAATTTGTATTTCCTTGAAATTGTAATTTTTCCAATTTGGAAATTGTTCAACTTGTGTTTTTACCAATTTGTTGGTTTTTCAATTTGTTATCTTTTAAATTTGCATTTTTTCCAATTTGAAATTTATTCAATTTGTAATTTTTTCCATTTACAATTCATTTAATATGTTGATTTTTCATTTTTGTGATTTGTTCAATTTGTAATTTAATTTGTTGACTTTTTAAATTTGTATTTCCTTGAAATTGTAATTTTTCCAATTTGGAAATTGTTCAACTTGTGTTTTTACCAATTTGTTGGTTTTTCAATTTGTTATCTTTTAAATTTGCATTTTTTCCAATTTGAAATTTATTCAATTTGTAATTTTTCCATTTACAATTCATTTAATATGTTGATTTTTCATTTTTGTGATTTGTTCAATTTGTAATTTAATTTGTTGACTTTTTAAATTTGTATTTCCTTGAAATTGTAATTTTTCCAATTTGGAAATTGTTCAACTTGTGTTTTTACCAATTTGTTGGTTTTTCAATTTGTTATAATTTAAATTTGCATTTTTTCCAATTTGAAATTTATTCAATTTGTAATTTTTTCCATTTACAATTCATTTAATATGTTGATTTTTCATTTTTGTGATTTGTTCAATTTGTAATTTAATTTGTTGACTTTTTAAATTTGTATTTCCTTGAAATTGTAATTTTTCCAATTTGGAAATTGTTCAACTTGTGTTTTTACCAATTTGTTGGTTTTTCAATTTGTTATCTTTTAAATTTGCATTTTTTCCAATTTGAAATTTATTCAATTTGTAATTTTTTCCATTTACAATTCATTTAATATGTTGATTTTTCATTTTTGTGATTTGTTCAATTTGTAATTTAATTTGTTGACTTTTTAAATTTGTATTTCCTTGAAATTGTAATTTTTCCAATTTGGAAATTGTTCAACTTGTGTTTTTACCAATTTGTTGGTTTTTCAATTTGTTATCTTTTAAATTTGCATTTTTCCAATTTGAAATTTATTCAATTTGTAATTTTTTCCATTTACAATTCATTTAATATGTTGATTTTTCATTTTTGTGATTTGTTCAATTTGTAATTTAATTTGTTGACTTTTTAAATTTGTATTTCCTTGAAATTGTAATTTTTCCAATTTGGAAATTGTTCAACTTGTGTTTTTACCAATTTGTTGGTTTTTCAATTTGTTATCTTTTAAATTTGCATTTTTTCCAATTTGAAATTTATTCAATTTGTAATTTTTTCCATTTACAATTCATTTAATATGTTGATTTTTCATTTTTGTGATTTGTTCAATTTGTAATTTAATTTGTTGACTTTTTAAATTTGTATTTACTTGAAATTGTGTAATTTCAATTTGGAAATTGTTCAACTTGTGTTTTTACCAATTTGTTGGTTTTTCAATTTGTTATCTTTTAAATTTGCATTTTTTCCAATTTGAAATTTATTCAATTTGTAATTTTTTCCATTTACAATTCATTTAATATGTTGATTTTTCATTTTTGTGATTTGTTCAATTTGTAATTTAATTTGTTGACTTTTTAAATTTGTATTTCCTTGAAATTGTAATTTTTCCAATTTGGAAATTGTTCAACTTGTGTTTTTACCAATTTGTTGGTTTTTCAATTTGTTATCTTTAAATTTGCATTTTTCCAATTTGAAATTTATTCAATTTGTAATTTTTTCCATTTACAATTCATTTAATATGTTGATTTTTCATTTTTGTGATTTGTTCAATTTGTAATTTAATTTGTTGACTTTTTAAATTTGTATTTCCTTGAAATTGTAATTTTTCCAATTTGGAAATTGTTCAACTTGTGTTTTTACCAATTTGTTGGTTTTTCAATTTGTTATCTTTTAAATTTGCATTTTTTCCAATTTGAAATTTATTCAATTTGTAATTTTTTCCATTTACAATTCATTTAATATGTTGATTTTTCATTTTTGTGATTTGTTCAATTTGTAATTTAATTTGTTGACTTTTTAAATTTGTATTTCCTTGAAATTGTAATTTTTCCAATTTGGAAATTGTTCAACTTGTGTTTTTACCAATTTGTTGGTTTTTCAATTTGTTATACTTTAAATTTGCATTTTTTCCAATTTGAAATTTATTCAATTTGTAATTTTTTCCATTTACAATTCATTTAATATGTTGATTTTTCATTTTTGTGATTTGTTCAATTTGTAATTTAATTTGTTGACTTTTTAAATTTGTATTTCCTTGAAATTGTAATTTTTCCAATTTGGAAATTGTTCAACTTGTGTTTTTACCAATTTGTTGGTTTTTCAATTTGTTATCTTTTAAATTTGCATTTTTTCCATTTACAATTCATTTAATATGTTGATTTTTCATTTTTGTGATTTGTTCAATTTGTAATTTAATTTGTTGACTTTTTAAATTTGTATTTCCTTGAAATTGTAATTTTTCCAATTTGGAAATTGTTCAACTTGTGTTTTTACCAATTTGTTGGTTTTTCAATTTGTTATCTTTTAAATTTGCATTTTTTCCAATTTGAAATTTATTCAATTTGTAATTTTTTCCATTTACAATTCATTTAATATGTTGATTTTTCATTTTTGTGATTTGTTCAATTTGTAATTTAATTTGTTGACTTTTTAAATTTGTATTTCCTTGAAATTGTAATTTTTCCAATTTGGAAATTGTTCAACTTGTGTTTTTACCAATTTGTTGGTTTTTCAATTTGTTATCTTTTAAATTTGCATTTTTCCAATTTGAAATTTATTCAATTTGTAATTTTTTCCATTTACAATTCATTTAATATGTTGATTTTTCATTTTTGTGATTTGTTCAATTTGTAATTTAATTTGTTGACTTTTTAAATTTGTATTTCCTTGAAATTGTAATTTTTCCAATTTGGAAATTGTTCAACTTGTGTTTTTACCAATTTGTTGGTTTTTCAATTTGTTATCTTTTAAATTTGCATTTTTCCAATTTGAAATTTATTCAATTTGTAATTTTTTCCATTTACAATTCATTTAATATGTTGATTTTTCATTTTTGTGATTTGTTCAATTTGTAATTTAATTTGTTGACTTTTTAAATTTGTATTTCCTTGAAATTGTAATTTTTCCAATTTGGAAATTGTTCAACTTGTGTTTTTACCAATTTGTTGGTTTTTCAATTTGTTATCTTTTAAATTTGCATTTTTTCCAATTTGAAATTTATTCAATTTGTAATTTTTTCCATTTACAATTCATTTAATATGTTGATTTTTCATTTTTGTGATTTGTTCAATTTGTAATTTAATTTGTTGACTTTTTAAATTTGTATTTCCTTGAAATTGTAATTTTTCCATATTGGAAATTGTTCAACTTGTGTTTTTACCAATTTGTTGATTTTTCAATTTGATATCTTTTAAATTTGCATTTTTCCAATTTGAAATTTATTCAATTTGTAATTTTTTCCATTTACAATTCATTTAATATGTTGATTTTTCATTTTTGTGATTTGTTCAATTTGTAATTTAATTTGTTGACTTTTTAAATTTGTATTTCCTTGAAATTGTAATTTTTCCAATTTGGAAATTGTTCAACTTGTGTTTTTACCAATTTGTTGGTTTTTCAATTTGTTATCTTTTAAATTTGCATTTTTTCCAATTTGAAATTTATTCAATTTGTAATTTTTTCCATTTACAATTCATTTAATATGTTGATTTTTCATTTTTGTGATTTGTTCAATTTGTAATTTAATTTGTTGACTTTTTAAATTTGTATTTCCTTGAAATTGTAATTTTTCCAATTTGGAAATTGTTCAACTTGTGTTTTTACCAATTTGTTGGTTTTTCAATTTGTTATCTTTTAAATTTGCATTTTTTCCAATTTGAAATTTATTCAATTTGTAATTTTTTCCATTTACAATTCATTTAATATGTTGATTTTTCATTTTTGTGATTTGTTCAATTTGTAATTTAATTTGTTGACTTTTTAAATTTGTATTTCCTTGAAATTGTAATTTTTCCAATTTGGAAATTGTTCAACTTGTGTTTTTACCAATTTGTTGGTTTTTCAATTTGTTATCTTTTAAATTTGCATTTTTTCCAATTTGAAATTTATTCAATTTGTAATTTTTTCCATTTACAATTCATTTAATATGTTGATTTTTCATTTTTGTGATTTGTTCAATTTGTAATTTAATTTGTTGACTTTTTAAATTTGTATTTCCTTGAAATTGTAATTTTTCCAATTTGGAAATTGTTCAACTTGTGTTTTTACCAATTTGTTGGTTTTTCAATTTGTTATCCTTTAAATTTGCATTTTTTCCAATTTGAAATTTATTCAATTTGTAATTTTTTCCATTTACAATTCATTTAATATGTTGATTTTTCATTTTTGTGATTTGTTCAATTTGTAATTTAATTTGTTGACTTTTTAAATTTGTATTTCCTTGAAATTGTAATTTTTCCAATTTGGAAATTGTTCAACTTGTGTTTTTACCAATTTGTTGGTTTTTCAATTTGTTATCTTTTAAATTTGCATTTTTTCCAATTTGAAATTTATTCAATTTGTAATTTTTTCCATTTACAATTCATTTAATATGTTGATTTTTCATTTTTGTGATTTGTTCAATTTGTAATTTAATTTGTTGACTTTTTAAATTTGTATTTCCTTGAAATTGTAATTTTTCCAATTTGGAAATTGTTCAACTTGTGTTTTTACCAATTTGTTGGTTTTTCAATTTGTTATCTTTTAAATTTGCATTTTTTCCAATTTGAAATTTATTCAATTTGTAATTTTTTCCATTTACAATTCATTTAATATGTTGATTTTTCATTTTTGTGATTTGTTCAATTTGTAATTTAATTTGTTGACTTTTTAAATTTGTATTTCCTTGAAATTGTAATTTTTCCAATTTGGAAATTGTTCAACTTGTGTTTTTACCAATTTGTTGGTTTTTCAATTTGTTATCTTTTAAATTTGCATTTTTCCAATTTGAAATTTATTCAATTTGTAATTTTTTCCATTTACAATTCATTTAATATGTTGATTTTTCATTTTTGTGATTTGTTCAATTTGTAATTTAATTTGTTGACTTTTTAAATTTGTATTTCCTTGAAATTGTAATTTTTCCAATTTGGAAATTGTTCAACTTGTGTTTTTACCAATTTGTTGGTTTTTCAATTTGTTATCCTTTAAATTTGCATTTTTTCCAATTTGAAATTTATTCAATTTGTAATTTTTTCCATTTACAATTCATTTAATATGTTGATTTTTCATTTTTGTGATTTGTTCAATTTGTAATTTAATTTGTTGACTTTTTAAATTTGTATTTCCTTGAAATTGTAATTTTTCCAATTTGGAAATTGTTCAACTTGTGTTTTTACCAATTTGTTGGTTTTTCAATTTGTTATCTTTTAAATTTGCATTTTTTCCAATTTGAAATTTATTCAATTTGTAATTTTTTCCATTTACAATTCATTTAATATGTTGATTTTTCATTTTTGTGATTTGTTCAATTTGTAATTTAATTTGTTGACTTTTTAAATTTGTATTTCCTTGAAATTGTAATTTTTCCAATTTGGAAATTGTTCAACTTGTGTTTTTACCAATTTGTTGGTTTTTCAATTTGTTATCTTTTAAATTTGCATTTTTTCCAATTTGAAATTTATTCAATTTGTAATTTTTTCCATTTACAATTCATTTAATATGTTGATTTTTCATTTTTGTGATTTGTTCAATTTGTAATTTAATTTGTTGACTTTTTAAATTTGTATTTCCTTGAAATTGTAATTTTTCCAATTTGGAAATTGTTCAACTTGTGTTTTTACCAATTTGTTGGTTTTTCAATTTGTTATCTTTTAAATTTGCATTTTTTCCAATTTGAAATTTATTCAATTTGTAATTTTTTCCATTTACAATTCATTTAATATGTTGATTTTTCATTTTTGTGATTTGTTCAATTTGTAATTTAATTTGTTGACTTTTTAAATTTGTATTTCCTTGAAATTGTAATTTTTCCAATTTGGAAATTGTTCAACTTGTGTTTTTACCAATTTGTTGGTTTTTCAATTTGTTATCTTTTAAATTTGCATTTTTTCCAATTTGAAATTTATTCAATTTGTAATTTTTTCCATTTACAATTCATTTAATATGTTGATTTTTCATTTTTGTGATTTGTTCAATTTGTAATTTAATTTGTTGACTTTTTAAATTTGTATTTCCTTGAAATTGTAATTTTTCCAATTTGGAAATTGTTCAACTTGTGTTTTTACCAATTTGTTGGTTTTTCAATTTGTTATCTTTTAAATTTGCATTTTTTCCAATTTGAAATTTATTCAATTTGTAATTTTTTCCATTTACAATTCATTTAATATGTTGATTTTTCATTTTTGTGATTTGTTCAATTTGTAATTTAATTTGTTGACTTTTTAAATTTGTATTTCCTTGAAATTGTAATTTTTCCAATTTGGAAATTGTTCAACTTGTGTTTTTACCAATTTGTTGGTTTTTCAATTTGTTATCTTTTAAATTTGCATTTTTTCCAATTTGAAATTTATTCAATTTGTAATTTTTTCCATTTACAATTCATTTAATATGTTGATTTTTCATTTTTGTGATTTGTTCAATTTGTAATTTAATTTGTTGACTTTTTAAATTTGTATTTCCTTGAAATTGTAATTTTTCCAATTTGGAAATTGTTCAACTTGTGTTTTTACCAATTTGTTGGTTTTTCAATTTGTTATCTTTTAAATTTGCATTTTTTCCAATTTGAAATTTATTCAATTTGTAATTTTTTCCATTTACAATTCATTTAATATGTTGATTTTTCATTTTTGTGATTTGTTCAATTTGTAATTTAATTTGTTGACTTTTTAAATTTGTATTTCCTTGAAATTGTAATTTTTCCAATTTGGAAATTGTTCAACTTGTGTTTTTACCAATTTGTTGGTTTTTCAATTTGTTATCTTTTAAATTTGCATTTTTTCCAATTTGAAATTTATTCAATTTGTAATTTTTTCCATTTACAATTCATTTAATATGTTGATTTTTCATTTTTGTGATTTGTTCAATTTGTAATTTAATTTGTTGACTTTTTAAATTTGTATTTCCTTGAAATTGTAATTTTTCCAATTTGGAAATTGTTCAACTTGTGTTTTTACCAATTTGTTGGGTTTTCAATTTGTTATCTTTTAAATTTGCATTTTTTCCAATTTGAAATTTATTCAATTTGTAATTTTTTCCATTTACAATTCATTTAATATGTTGATTTTTCATTTTTGTGATTTGTTCAATTTGTAATTTAATTTGTTGACTTTTTAAATTTGTATTTCCTTGAAATTGTAATTTTTCCAATTTGGAAATTGTTCAACTTGTGTTTTTACCAATTTGTTGATTTTTCAATTTGATATCTTTTAAATTTGCATTTTTCCAATTTGAAATTTATTCAATTTGTAATTTTTTCCATTTACAATTCATTTAATATGTTGATTTTTCATTTTTGTGATTTGTTCAATTTGTAATTTAATTTGTTGACTTTTTAAATTTGTATTTCCTTGAAATTGTAATTTTTCCAATTTGGAAATTGTTCAACTTGTGTTTTTACCAATTTGTTGGTTTTTCAATTTATCTTTTAAATTTGCATTTTTTCCAATTTGAAATTTATTCAATTTGTAATTTTTTCCATTTACAATTCATTTAATATGTTGATTTTTCATTTTTGTGATTTGTTCAATTTGTAATTTAATTTGTTGACTTTTTAAATTTGTATTTCCTTGAAATTGTAATTTTTCCAATTTGGAAATTGTTCAACTTGTGTTTTTACCAATTTGTTGGTTTTTCAATTTGTTATCTTTTAAATTTGCATTTTTTCCAATTTGAAATTTATTCAATTTGTAATTTTTTCCATTTACAATTCATTTAATATGTTGATTTTTCATTTTTGTGATTTGTTCAATTTGTAATTTAATTTGTTGACTTTTTAAATTTGTATTTCCTTGAAATTGTAATTTTTCCAATTTGGAAATTGTTCAACTTGTGTTTTTACCAATTTGTTGGTTTTTCAATTTGTTATCTTTTAAATTTGCATTTTTTCCAATTTGAAATTTATTCAATTTGTAATTTTTTCCATTTACAATTCATTTAATATGTTGATTTTTCATTTTTGTGATTTGTTCAATTTGTAATTTAATTTGTTGACTTTTTAAATTTGTATTTCCTTGAAATTGTAATTTTTCCAATTTGGAAATTGTTCAACTTGTGTTTTTACCAATTTGTTGGTTTTTCAATTTGTTATCTTTTAAATTTGCATTTTTTCCAATTTGAAATTTATTCAATTTGTAATTTTTTCCATTTACAATTCATTTAATATGTTGATTTTTCATTTTTGTGATTTGTTCAATTTGTAATTTAATTTGTTGACTTTTTAAATTTGTATTTCCTTGAAATTGTAATTTTTCCAATTTGGAAATTGTTCAACTTGTGTTTTTACCAATTTGTTGGTTTTTCAATTTGTTATCTTTTAAATTTGCATTTTTTCCAATTTGAAATTTATTCAATTTGTAATTTTTTCCATTTACAATTCATTTAATATGTTGATTTTTCATTTTTGTGATTTGTTCAATTTGTAATTTAATTTGTTGACTTTTTAAATTTGTATTTCCTTGAAATTGTAATTTTTCCAATTTGGAAATTGTTCAACTTGTGTTTTTACCAATTTGTTGGTTTTTCAATTTGTTATCTTTTAAATTTGCATTTTTCCAATTTGAAATTTATTCAATTTGTAATTTTTTCCATTTACAATTCATTTAATATGTTGATTTTTCATTTTTGTGATTTGTTCAATTTGTAATTTAATTTGTTGACTTTTTAAATTTGTATTTCCTTGAAATTGTAATTTTTCCAATTTGGAAATTGTTCAACTTGTGTTTTTACCAATTTGTTGGTTTTTCAATTTGTTATCTTTTAAATTTGCATTTTTTCCAATTTGAAATTTATTCAATTTGTAATTTTTTCCATTTACAATTCATTTAATATGTTGATTTTTCATTTTTGTGATTTGTTCAATTTGTAATTTAATTTGTTGACTTTTTAAATTTGTATTTCCTTGAAATTGTAATTTTTCCAATTTGGAAATTGTTCAACTTGTGTTTTTACCAATTTGTTGGTTTTTCAATTTGTTATCTTTTAAATTTGCATTTTTTCCAATTTGAAATTTATTCAATTTGTAATTTTTTCCATTTACAATTCATTTAATATGTTGATTTTTCATTTTTGTGATTTGTTCAATTTGTAATTTAATTTGTTGACTTTTTAAATTTGTATTTCCTTGAAATTGTAATTTTTCCAATTTGGAAATTGGAAATTGTTCAACTTGTGTTTTTACCAATTTGTTGGTTTTTCAATTTGTTATCTTTTAAATTTGCATTTTTTCCAATTTGAAATTTATTCAATTTGTAATTTTTTCCATTTACAATTCATTTAATATGTTGATTTTTCATTTTTGTGATTTGTTCAATTTGTAATTTAATTTGTTGACTTTTTAAATTTGTATTTCCTTGAAATTGTAATTTTTCCAATTTGGAAATTGTTCAACTTGTGTTTTTACCAATTTGTTGGTTTTTCAATTTGTTATCTTTTAAATTTGCATTTTTTCCAATTTGAAATTTATTCAATTTGTAATTTTTTCCATTTACAATTCATTTAATATGTTGATTTTTCATTTTTGTGATTTGTTCAATTTGTAATTTAATTTGTTGACTTTTTAAATTTGTATTTCCTTGAAATTGTAATTTTTCCAATTTGGAAATTGTTCAACTTGTGTTTTTACCAATTTGTTGGTTTTTCAATTTGTTATCTTTTAAATTTGCATTTTTTCCAATTTGAAATTTATTCAATTTGTAATTTTTTCCATTTACAATTCATTTAATATGTTGATTTTTCATTTTTGTGATTTGTTCAATTTGTAATTTAATTTGTTGACTTTTTAAATTTGTATTTCCTTGAAATTGTAATTTTTCCAATTTGGAAATTGTTCAACTTGTGTTTTTACCAATTTGTTGGTTTTTCAATTTGTTATCTTTTAAATTTGCATTTTTTCCAATTTGAAATTTATTCAATTTGTAATTTTTTCCATTTACAATTCATTTAATATGTTGATTTTTCATTTTTGTGATTTGTTCAATTTGTAATTTAATTTGTTGACTTTTTAAATTTGTATTTCCTTGAAATTGTAATTTTTCCAATTTGGAAATTGTTCAACTTGTGTTTTTACCAATTTGTTGGTTTTTCAATTTGTTATCTTTTAAATTTGCATTTTTTCCAATTTGAAATTTATTCAATTTGTAATTTTTTCCATTTACAATTCATTTAATATGTTGATTTTTCATTTTTGTGATTTGTTCAATTTGTAATTTAATTTGTTGACTTTTTAAATTTGTATTTCCTTGAAATTGTAATTTTTCCAATTTGGAAATTGTTCAACTTGTGTTTTTACCAATTTGTTGGTTTTTCAATTTGTTATCTTTTAAATTTGCATTTTTTCCAATTTGAAATTTATTCAATTTGTAATTTTTTCCATTTACAATTCATTTAATATGTTGATTTTTCATTTTTGTGATTTGTTCAATTTGTAATTTAATTTGTTGACTTTTTAAATTTGTATTTCCTTGAAATTGTAATTTTTCCAATTTGGAAATTGTTCAACTTGTGTTTTTACCAATTTGTTGGTTTTTCAATTTGTTATCTTTTAAATTTGCATTTTTTCCAATTTGAAATTTATTCAATTTGTAATTTTTTCCATTTACAATTCATTTAATATGTTGATTTTTCATTTTTGTGATTTGTTCAATTTGTAATTTAATTTGTTGACTTTTTAAATTTGTATTTCCTTGAAATTGTAATTTTTCCAATTTGGAAATTGTTCAACTTGTGTTTTTACCAATTTGTTGGTTTTTCAATTTGTTATCTTTTAAATTTGCATTTTTTCCAATTTGAAATTTATTCAATTTGTAATTTTTCCATTTACAATTCATTTAATATGTTGATTTTTCATTTTTGTGATTTGTTCAATTTGTAATTTAATTTGTTGACTTTTTAAATTTGTATTTCCTTGAAATTGTAATTTTTCCAATTTGGAAATTGTTCAACTTGTGTTTTTACCAATTTGTTGGTTTTTCAATTTGTTATCTTTTAAATTTGCATTTTTTCCAATTTGAAATTTATTCAATTTGTAATTTTTTCCATTTACAATTCATTTAATATGTTGATTTTTCATTTTTGTGATTTGTTCAATTTGTAATTTAATTTGTTGACTTTTTAAATTTGTATTTCCTTGAAATTGTAATTTTTCCAATTTGGAAATTGTTCAACTTGTGTTTTTACCAATTTGTTGGTTTTTCAATTTGTTATCTTTTAAATTTGCATTTTTTCCAATTTGAAATTTATTCAATTTGTAATTTTTTCCATTTACAATTCATTTAATATGTTGATTTTTCATTTTTGTGATTTGTTCAATTTGTAATTTAATTTGTTGACTTTTTAAATTTGTATTTCCTTGAAATTGTAATTTTTCCAATTTGGAAATTGTTCAACTTGTGTTTTTACCAATTTGTTGGTTTTTCAATTTGTTATCTTTTAAATTTGCATTTTTTCCAATTTGAAATTTATTCAATTTGTAATTTTTTCCATTTACAATTCATTTAATATGTTGATTTTTCATTTTTGTGATTTGTTCAATTTGTAATTTAATTTGTTGACTTTTTAAATTTGTATTTCCTTGAAATTGTAATTTTTCCAATTTGGAAATTGTTCAACTTGTGTTTTTACCAATTTGTTGGTTTTTCAATTTGTTATCTTTTAAATTTGCATTTTTTCCAATTTGAAATTTATTCAATTTGTAATTTTTCCATTTACAATTCATTTAATATGTTGATTTTTCATTTTTGTGATTTGTTCAATTTGTAATTTAATTTGTTGACTTTTTAAATTTGTATTTCCTTGAAATTGTAATTTTTCCAATTTGGAAATTGTTCAACTTGTGTTTTTACCAATTTGTTGGTTTTTCAATTTGTTATCTTTTAAATTTGCATTTTTTCCAATTTGAAATTTATTCAATTTGTAATTTTTTCCATTTACAATTCATTTAATATGTTGATTTTTCATTTTTGTGATTTGTTCAATTTGTAATTTAATTTGTTGACTTTTTAAATTTGTATTTCCTTGAAATTGTAATTTTTCCAATTTGGAAATTGTTCAACTTGTGTTTTTACCAATTTGTTGGGTTTTCAATTTGTTATCTTTTAAATTTGCATTTTTTCCAATTTGAAATTTATTCAATTTGTAATTTTTTCCATTTACAATTCATTTAATATGTTGGATTTTCATTTTTGTGATTTGTTCAATTTGTAATTTAATTTGTTGACTTTTTAAATTTGTATTTCCTTGAAATTGTAATTTTTCCAATTTGGAAATTGTTCAACTTGTGTTTTTACCAATTTGTTGGTTTTTCAATTTGTTATCTTTTAAATTTGCATTTTTTCCAATTTGAAATTTATTCAATTTGTAATTTTTTCCATTTACAATTCATTTAATATGTTGATTTTTCATTTTTGTGATTTGTTCAATTTGTAATTTAATTTGTTGACTTTTTAAATTTGTATTTCCTTGAAATTGTAATTTTTCCAATTTGGAAATTGTTCAACTTGTGTTTTTACCAATTTGTTGGTTTTTCAATTTGTTATCTTTTAAATTTGCATTTTTCCAATTTGAAATTTATTCAATTTGTAATTTTTTCCATTTACAATTCATTTAATATGTTGATTTTTCATTTTTGTGATTTGTTCAATTTGTAATTTAATTTGTTGACTTTTTAAATTTGTATTTCCTTGAAATTGTAATTTTTCCAATTTGGAAATTGTTCAACTTGTGTTTTTACCAATTTGTTGGTTTTTCAATTTGTTATCTTTTAAATTTGCATTTTTTCCAATTTGAAATTTATTCAATTTGTAATTTTTTCCATTTACAATTCATTTAATATGTTGATTTTTCATTTTTGTGATTTGTTCAATTTGTAATTTAATTTGTTGACTTTTTAAATTTGTATTTCCTTGAAATTGTAATTTTTCCAATTTGGAAATTGTTCAACTTGTGTTTTTACCAATTTGTTGGTTTTTCAATTTGTTATCTTTTAAATTTGCATTTTTTCCAATTTGAAATTTATTCAATTTGTAATTTTTTCCATTTACAATTCATTTAATATGTTGATTTTTCATTTTTGTGATTTGTTCAATTTGTAATTTAATTTGTTGACTTTTTAAATTTGTATTTCCTTGAAATTGTAATTTTTCCAATTTGGAAATTGTTCAACTTGTGTTTTTACCAATTTGTTGGTTTTTCAATTTGTTATCTTTTAAATTTGCATTTTTTCCAATTTGAAATTTATTCAATTTGTAATTTTTTCCATTTACAATTCATTTAATATGTTGATTTTTCATTTTTGTGATTTGTTCAATTTGTAATTTAATTTGTTGACTTTTTAAATTTGTATTTCCTTGAAATTGTAATTTTTCCAATTTGGAAATTGTTCAACTTGTGTTTTTACCAATTTGTTGGTTTTTCAATTTGTTATCTTTTAAATTTGCATTTTTTCCAATTTGAAATTTATTCAATTTGTAATTTTTTCCATTTACAATTCATTTAATATGTTGATTTTTCATTTTTGTGATTTGTTCAATTTGTAATTTAATTTGTTGACTTTTTAAATTTGTATTTCCTTGAAATTGTAATTTTTCCAATTTGGAAATTGTTCAACTTGTGTTTTTACCAATTTGTTGGTTTTTCAATTTGTTATCTTTTAAATTTGCATTTTTTCCAATTTGAAATTTATTCAATTTGTAATTTTTTCCATTTACAATTCATTTAATATGTTGATTTTTCATTTTTGTGATTTGTTCAATTTGTAATTTAATTTGTTGACTTTTTAAATTTGTATTTCCTTGAAATTGTAATTTTTCCAATTTGGAAATTGTTCAACTTGTGTTTTTACCAATTTGTTGGTTTTTCAATTTGTTATCTTTTAAATTTGCATTTTTTCCAATTTGAAATTTATTCAATTTGTAATTTTTTCCATTTACAATTCATTTAATATGTTGATTTTTCATTTTTGTGATTTGTTCAATTTGTAATTTAATTTGTTGACTTTTTAAATTTGTATTTCCTTGAAATTGTAATTTTTCCAATTTGGAAATTGTTCAACTTGTGTTTTTACCAATTTGTTGGTTTTTCAATTTGTTATCTTTAAATTTGCATTTTTTCCAATTTGAAATTTATTCAATTTGTAATTTTTTCCATTTACAATTCATTTAATATGTTGATTTTTCATTTTTGTGATTTGTTCAATTTGTAATTTAATTTGTTGACTTTTTAAATTTGTATTTCCTTGAAATTGTAATTTTTCCAATTTGGAAATTGTTCAACTTGTGTTTTTACCAATTTGTTGGTTTTTCAATTTGTTATCTTTTAAATTTGCATTTTTTCCAATTTGAAATTTATTCAATTTGTAATTTTTTCCATTTACAATTCATTTAATATGTTGATTTTTCATTTTTGTGATTTGTTCAATTTGTAATTTAATTTGTTGACTTTTTAAATTTGTATTTCCTTGAAATTGTAATTTTTCCAATTTGGAAATTGTTCAACTTGTGTTTTTACCAATTTGTTGGTTTTTCAATTTGTTATCTTTTAAATTTGCATTTTTTCCAATTTGAAATTTATTCAATTTGTAATTTTTTCCATTTACAATTCATTTAATATGTTGATTTTTCATTTTTGTGATTTGTTCAATTTGTAATTTAATTTGTTGACTTTTTAAATTTGTATTTCCTTGAAATTGTAATTTTTCCAATTTGGAAATTGTTCAACTTGTGTTTTTACCAATTTGTTGGTTTTTCAATTTGTTATCTTTTAAATTTGCATTTTTCCAATTTGAAATTTATTCAATTTGTAATTTTTTCCATTTACAATTCATTTAATATGTTGATTTTTCATTTTTGTGATTTGTTCAATTTGTAATTTAATTTGTTGACTTTTTAAATTTGTATTTCCTTGAAATTGTAATTTTTCCAATTTGGAAATTGTTCAACTTGTGTTTTTACCAATTTGTTGGTTTTTCAATTTGTTATCTTTTAAATTTGCATTTTTTCCAATTTGAAATTTATTCAATTTGTAATTTTTTCCATTTACAATTCATTTAATATGTTGATTTTTCATTTTTGTGATTTGTTCAATTTGTAATTTAATTTGTTGACTTTTTAAATTTGTATTTCCTTGAAATTGTAATTTTTCCAATTTGGAAATTGTTCAACTTGTGTTTTTACCAATTTGTTGGTTTTTCAATTTGTTATCTTTTAAATTTGCATTTTTTCCAATTTGAAATTTATTCAATTTGTAATTTTTTCCATTTACAATTCATTTAATATGTTGATTTTTCATTTTTGTGATTTGTTCAATTTGTAATTTAATTTGTTGACTTTTTAAATTTGTATTTCCTTGAAATTGTAATTTTTCCAATTTGGAAATTGTTCAACTTGTGTTTTTACCAATTTGTTGGTTTTTCAATTTGTTATCTTTTAAATTTGCATTTTTCCAATTTGAAATTTATTCAATTTGTAATTTTTTCCATTTACAATTCATTTAATATGTTGATTTTTCATTTTTGTGATTTGTTCAATTTGTAATTTAATTTGTTGACTTTTTAAATTTGTATTTCCTTGAAATTGTAATTTTTCCAATTTGGAAATTGTTCAACTTGTGTTTTTACCAATTTGTTGGTTTTTCAATTTGTTATCTTTTAAATTTGCATTTTTTCCAATTTGAAATTTATTCAATTTGTAATTTTTTCCATTTACAATTCATTTAATATGTTGATTTTTCATTTTTGTGATTTGTTCAATTTGTAATTTAATTTGTTGACTTTTTAAATTTGTATTTCCTTGAAATTGTAATTTTTCCAATTTGGAAATTGTTCAACTTGTGTTTTTACCAATTTGTTGGTTTTTCAATTTGTTATCTTTTAAATTTGCATTTTTTCCAATTTGAAATTTATTCAATTTGTAATTTTTTCCATTTACAATTCATTTAATATGTTGATTTTTCATTTTTGTGATTTGTTCAATTTGTAATTTAATTTGTTGACTTTTTAAATTTGTATTTCCTTGAAATTGTAATTTTTCCAATTTGGAAATTGTTCAACTTGTGTTTTTACCAATTTGTTGGTTTTTCAATTTGTTATCTTTTAAATTTGCATTTTTCCAATTTGAAATTTATTCAATTTGTAATTTTTTCCATTTACAATTCATTTAATATGTTGATTTTTCATTTTTGTGATTTGTTCAATTTGTAATTTAATTTGTTGACTTTTTAAATTTGTATTTCCTTGAAATTGTAATTTTTCCAATTTGGAAATTGTTCAACTTGTGTTTTTACCAATTTGTTGGTTTTTCAATTTGTTATCTTTTAAATTTGCATTTTTTCCAATTTGAAATTTATTCAATTTGTAATTTTTTCCATTTACAATTCATTTAATATGTTGATTTTTCATTTTTGTGATTTGTTCAATTTGTAATTTAATTTGTTGACTTTTTAAATTTGTATTTCCTTGAAATTGTAATTTTTCCAATTTGGAAATTGTTCAACTTGTGTTTTTACCAATTTGTTGGTTTTTCAATTTGTTATCTTTTAAATTTGCATTTTTTCCAATTTGAAATTTATTCAATTTGTAATTTTTTCCATTTACAATTCATTTAATATGTTGATTTTTCATTTTTGTGATTTGTTCAATTTGTAATTTAATTTGTTGACTTTTTAAATTTGTATTTCCTTGAAATTGTAATTTTTCCAATTTGGAAATTGTTCAACTTGTGTTTTTACCAATTTGTTGGTTTTTCAATTTGTTATCTTTTAAATTTGCATTTTTTCCAATTTGAAATTTATTCAATTTGTAATTTTTTCCATTTACAATTCATTTAATATGTTGATTTTTCATTTTTGTGATTTGTTCAATTTGTAATTTAATTTGTTGACTTTTTAAATTTGTATTTCCTTGAAATTGTAATTTTTCCAATTTGGAAATTGTTCAACTTGTGTTTTTACCAATTTGTTGGTTTTTCAATTTGTTATCTTTTAAATTTGCATTTTTTCCAATTTGAAATTTATTCAATTTGTAATTTTTTCCATTTACAATTCATTTAATATGTTGATTTTTCATTTTTGTGATTTGTTCAATTTGTAATTTAATTTGTTGACTTTTTAAATTTGTATTTCCTTGAAATTGTAATTTTTCCAATTTGGAAATTGTTCAACTTGTGTTTTTACCAATTTGTTGGTTTTTCAATTTGTTATCTTTTAAATTTGCATTTTTCCAATTTGAAATTTATTCAATTTGTAATTTTTTCCATTTACAATTCATTTAATATGTTGATTTTTCATTTTTGTGATTTGTTCAATTTGTAATTTAATTTGTTGACTTTTTAAATTTGTATTTCCTTGAAATTGTAATTTTTCCAATTTGGAAATTGTTCAACTTGTGTTTTTACCAATTTGTTGGTTTTTCAATTTGTTATCTTTTAAATTTGCATTTTTTCCAATTTGAAATTTATTCAATTTGTAATTTTTTCCATTTACAATTCATTTAATATGTTGATTTTTCATTTTTGTGATTTGTTCAATTTGTAATTTAATTTGTTGACTTTTTAAATTTGTATTTCCTTGAAATTGTAATTTTTCCAATTTGGAAATTGTTCAACTTGTGTTTTTACCAATTTGTTGGTTTTTCAATTTGTTATCTTTTAAATTTGCATTTTTTCCAATTTGAAATTTATTCATTTTTTATTTTTTTCATTTTAAATTCATTTAATATGTTGATTTTTCATTTTTGTGATTTGTTCAATTTGTAATTTAATTTGTTGACTTTTTAAATTTGTATTTCCTTGAAATTGTAATTTTTCCAATTTGGAAATTGTTCAACTTGTGTTTTTACCAATTTGTTGGTTTTTCAATTTGTTATCTTTTAAATTTGCATTTTTTCCAATTTGAAATTTATTCAATTTGTAATTTTTTCCATTTACAATTCATTTAATATGTTGATTTTTCATTTTTGTGATTTGTTCAATTTGTAATTTAATTTGTTGACTTTTTAAATTTGTATTTCCTTGAAATTGTAATTTTTCCAATTTGGAAATTGTTCAACTTGTGTTTTTACCAATTTGTTGGTTTTTCAATTTGTTATCTTTTAAATTTGCATTTTTTCCAATTTGAAATTTATTCAATTTGTAATTTTTTCCATTTACAATTCATTTAATATGTTGATTTTTCATTTTTGTGATTTGTTCAATTTGTAATTTAATTTGTTGACTTTTTAAATTTGTATTTCCTTGAAATTGTAATTTTTCCAATTTGGAAATTGTTCAACTTGTGTTTTTACCAATTTGTTGGTTTTTCAATTTGTTATCTTTTAAATTTGCATTTTTTCCAATTTGAAATTTATTCAATTTGTAATTTTTTCCATTTACAATTCATTTAATATGTTGATTTTTCATTTTTGTGATTTGTTCAATTTGTAATTTAATTTGTTGACTTTTTAAATTTGTATTTCCTTGAAATTGTAATTTTTCCAATTTGGAAATTGTTCAACTTGTGTTTTTACCAATTTGTTGGTTTTTCAATTTGTTATCTTTTAAATTTGCATTTTTCCAATTTGAAATTTATTCAATTTGTAATTTTTTCCATTTACAATTCATTTAATATGTTGATTTTTCATTTTTGTGATTTGTTCAATTTGTAATTTAATTTGTTGACTTTTTAAATTTGTATTTCCTTGAAATTGTAATTTTTCCAATTTGGAAATTGTTCAACTTGTGTTTTTACCAATTTGTTGGTTTTTCAATTTGTTATCTTTTAAATTTGCATTTTTTCCAATTTGAAATTTATTCAATTTGTAATTTTTTCCATTTACAATTCATTTAATATGTTGATTTTTCATTTTTGTGATTTGTTCAATTTGTAATTTAATTTGTTGACTTTTTAAATTTGTATTTCCTTGAAATTGTAATTTTTCCAATTTGGAAATTGTTCAACTTGTGTTTTTACCAATTTGTTGGTTTTTCAATTTGTTATCTTTAAATTTGCATTTTTTCCAATTTGAAATTTATTCAATTTGTAATTTTTTCCATTTACAATTCATTTAATATGTTGATTTTTCATTTTTGTGATTTGTTCAATTTGTAATTTAATTTGTTGACTTTTTAAATTTGTATTTCCTTGAAATTGTAATTTTTCCAATTTGGAAATTGTTCAACTTGTGTTTTTACCAATTTGTTGGTTTTTCAATTTGTTATCTTTTAAATTTGCATTTTTTCCAATTTGAAATTTATTCAATTTGTAATTTTTTCCATTTACAATTCATTTAATATGTTGATTTTTCATTTTTGTGATTTGTTCAATTTGTAATTTAATTTGTTGACTTTTTAAATTTGTATTTCCTTGAAATTGTAATTTTTCCAATTTGGAAATTGTTCAACTTGTGTTTTTACCAATTTGTTGGTTTTTCAATTTGTTATCTTTTAAATTTGCATTTTTTCCAATTTGAAATTTATTCAATTTGTAATTTTTTCCATTTACAATTCATTTAATATGTTGATTTTTCATTTTTGTGATTTGTTCAATTTGTAATTTAATTTGTTGACTTTTTAAATTTGTATTTCCTTGAAATTGTAATTTTTCCAATTTGGAAATTGTTCAACTTGTGTTTTTACCAATTTGTTGGTTTTTCAATTTGTTATCTTTTAAATTTGCATTTTTTCCAATTTGAAATTTATTCAATTTGTAATTTTTTCCATTTACAATTCATTTAATATGTTGATTTTTCATTTTTGTGATTTGTTCAATTTGTAATTTAATTTGTTGACTTTTTAAATTTGTATTTCCTTGAAATTGTAATTTTTCCAATTTGGAAATTGTTCAACTTGTGTTTTTACCAATTTGTTGGTTTTTCAATTTGTTATCTTTTAAATTTGCATTTTTTCCAATTTGAAATTTATTCAATTTGTAATTTTTTCCATTTACAATTCATTTAATATGTTGATTTTTCATTTTTGTGATTTGTTCAATTTGTAATTTAATTTGTTGACTTTTTAAATTTGTATTTCCTTGAAATTGTAATTTTTCCAATTTGGAAATTGTTCAACTTGTGTTTTTACCAATTTGTTGGTTTTTCAATTTGTTATCTTTTAAATTTGCATTTTTTCCAATTTGAAATTTATTCAATTTGTAATTTTTTCCATTTACAATTCATTTAATATGTTGATTTTTCATTTTTGTGATTTGTTCAATTTGTAATTTAATTTGTTGACTTTTTAAATTTGTATTTCCTTGAAATTGTAATTTTTCCAATTTGGAAATTGTTCAACTTGTGTTTTTACCAATTTGTTGGTTTTTCAATTTGTTATCTATTAAATTTGCATTTTTCCAATTTCAAATTTATTCAATTTGTAATTTTTTCCATTTACAATTCATTTAATATGTTGATTTTTCATTTTTGTGATTTGTTCAATTTGTAATTTAATTTGTTGACTTTTTAAATTTGTATTTCCTTGAAATTGTAATTTTTCCAATTTGGAAATTGTTCAACTTGTGTTTTTACCAATTTGTTGGTTTTTCAATTTGTTATCTATTAAATTTGCATTTTTCCAATTTGAAATTTATTCAATTTGTAATTTTTTCCATTTACAATTCATTTAATATGTTGATTTTTCATTTTTGTGATTTGTTCAATTTGTAATTTAATTTGTTGACTTTTTAAATTTGTATTTCCTTGAAATTGTAATTTTTCCAATTTGGAAATTGTTCAACTTGTGTTTTTACCAATTTGTTGGTTTTTCAATTTGTTATCTTTTAAATTTGCATTTTTTCCAATTTGAAATTTATTCAATTTGTAATTTTTTCCATTTACAATTCATTTAATATGTTGATTTTTCATTTTTGTGATTTGTTCAATTTGTAATTTAATTTGTTGACTTTTTAAATTTGTATTTCCTTGAAATTGTAATTTTTCCAATTTGGAAATTGTTCAACTTGTGTTTTTACCAATTTGTTGGTTTTTCAATTTGTTATCTTTTAAATTTGCATTTTTTCCAATTTGAAATTTATTCAATTTGTAATTTTTTCCATTTACAATTCATTTAATATGTTGATTTTTCATTTTTGTGATTTGTTCAATTTGTAATTTAATTTGTTGACTTTTTAAATTTGTATTTCCTTGAAATTGTAATTTTTCCAATTTGGAAATTGTTCAACTTGTGTTTTTACCAATTTGTTGGTTTTTCAATTTGTTATCTTTTAAATTTGCATTTTTCCAATTTGAAATTTATTCAATTTGTAATTTTTTCCATTTACAATTCATTTAATATGTTGATTTTTCATTTTTGTGATTTGTTCAATTTGTAATTTAATTTGTTGACTTTTTAAATTTGTATTTCCTTGAAATTGTAATTTTTCCAATTTGGAAATTGTTCAACTTGTGTTTTTACCAATTTGTTGGTTTTTCAATTTGTTATCTTTTAAATTTGCATTTTTTCCAATTTGAAATTTATTCAATTTGTAATTTTTCCATTTACAATTCATTTAATATGTTGATTTTTCATTTTTGTGATTTGTTCAATTTGTAATTTAATTTGTTGACTTTTTAAATTTGTATTTCCTTGAAATTGTAATTTTTCCAATTTGGAAATTGTTCAACTTGTGTTTTTACCAATTTGTTGGTTTTTCAATTTGTTATCTTTTAAATTTGCATTTTTTCCAATTTGAAATTTATTCAATTTGTAATTTTTTCCATTTACAATTCATTTAATATGTTGATTTTTCATTTTTGTGATTTGTTCAATTTGTAATTTAATTTGTTGACTTTTTAAATTTGTATTTCCTTGAAATTGTAATTTTTCCAATTTGGAAATTGTTCAACTTGTGTTTTTACCAATTTGTTGGTTTTTCAATTTGTTATCTTTTAAATTTGCATTTTTTCCAATTTGAAATTTATTCAATTTGTAATTTTTTCCATTTACAATTCATTTAATATGTTGATTTTTCATTTTTGTGATTTGTTCAATTTGTAATTTAATTTGTTGACTTTTTAAATTTGTATTTCCTTGAAATTGTAATTTTTCCAATTTGGAAATTGTTCAACTTGTGTTTTTACCAATTTGTTGGTTTTTCAATTTGTTATCTTTTAAATTTGCATTTTTTCCAATTTGAAATTTATTCAATTTGTAATTTTTTCCATTTACAATTCATTTAATATGTTGATTTTTCATTTTTGTGATTTGTTCGTAATTTGTAATTTAATTTGTTGACTTTTTAAATTTGTATTTCCTTGAAATTGTAATTTTTCCAATTTGGAAATTGTTCAACTTGTGTTTTTACCAATTTGTTGGTTTTTCAATTTGTTATCTTTTAAATTTGCATTTTTTCCAATTTGAAATTTATTCAATTTGTAATTTTTTCCATTTACAATTCATTTAATATGTTGATTTTTCATTTTTGTGATTTGTTCAATTTGTAATTTAATTTGTTGACTTTTTAAATTTGTATTTCCTTGAAATTGTAATTTTTCCAATTTGGAAATTGTTCAACTTGTGTTTTTACCAATTTGTTGGTTTTTCAATTTGTTATCTTTTAAATTTGCATTTTTTCCAATTTGAAATTTATTCAATTTGTAATTTTTTCCATTTACAATTCATTTAATATGTTGATTTTTCATTTTTGTGATTTGTTCAATTTGTAATTTAATTTGTTGACTTTTTAAATTTGTATTTCCTTGAAATTGTAAATTTTCCAATTTGGAAATTGTTCAACTTGTGTTTTTACCAATTTGTTGGTTTTTCAATTTGTTATCTTTTAAATTTGCATTTTTTCCAATTTGAAATTTATTCAATTTGTAATTTTTTCCATTTACAATTCATTTAATATGTTGATTTTTCATTTTTGTGATTTGTTCAATTTGTAATTTAATTTGTTGACTTTTTAAATTTGTATTTCCTTGAAATTGTAATTTTTCCAATTTGGAAATTGTTCAACTTGTGTTTTTACCAATTTGTTGGTTTTTCAATTTGTTATCTTTTAAATTTGCATTTTTTCCAATTTGAAATTTATTCAATTTGTAATTTTTTCCATTTACAATTCATTTAATATGTTGATTTTTCATTTTTGTGATTTGTTCAATTTGTAATTTAATTTGTTGACTTTTTAAATTTGTATTTCCTTGAAATTGTAATTTTTCCAATTTGGAAATTGTTCAACTTGTGTTTTTACCAATTTGTTGGTTTTTCAATTTGTTATCTTTTAAATTTGCATTTTTTCCAATTTGAAATTTATTCAATTTGTAATTTTTTCCATTTACAATTCATTTAATATGTTGATTTTTCATTTTTGTGATTTGTTCAATTTGTAATTTAATTTGTTGACTTTTTAAATTTGTATTTCCTTGAAATTGTAATTTTTCCAATTTGGAAATTGTTCAACTTGTGTTTTTACCAATTTGTTGGTTTTTCAATTTGTTATCTTTTAAATTTGCATTTTTTCCAATTTGAAATTTATTCAATTTGTAATTTTTTCCATTTACAATTCATTTAATATGTTGATTTTTCATTTTTGTGATTTGTTCAATTTGTAATTTAATTTGTTGACTTTTTAAATTTGTATTTCCTTGAAATTGTAATTTTTCCAATTTGGAAATTGTTCAACTTGTGTTTTTACCAATTTGTTGGTTTTTCAATTTGTTATCTTTTAAATTTGCATTTTTTCCAATTTGAAATTTATTCAATTTGTAATAATTTTTCCATTTACAATTCATTTAATATGTTGATTTTTCATTTTTGTGATTTGTTCAATTTGTAATTTAATTTGTTGACTTTTTAAATTTGTATTTCCTTGAAATTGTAATTTTTCCAATTTGGAAATTGTTCAACTTGTGTTTTTACCAATTTGTTGGTTTTTCAATTTGTTATCTATTAAATTTGCATTTTTCCAATTTGAAATTTATTCAATTTGTAATTTTTTCCATTTACAATTCATTTAATATGTTGATTTTTCATTTTTGTGATTTGTTCAATTTGTAATTTAATTTGTTGACTTTTTAAATTTGTATTTCCTTGAAATTGTAATTTTTCCAATTTGGAAATTGTTCAACTTGTGTTTTTACCAATTTGTTGGTTTTTCAATTTGTTATCTTTTAAATTTGCATTTTTTCCAATTTGAAATTTATTCAATTTGTAATTTTTTCCATTTACAATTCATTTAATATGTTGATTTTTCATTTTTGTGATTTGTTCAATTTGTAATTTAATTTGTTGACTTTTTAAATTTGTATTTCCTTGAAATTGTAATTTTTCCAATTTGGAAATTGTTCAACTTGTGTTTTTACCAATTTGTTGGTTTTTCAATTTGTTATCTTTTAAATTTGCATTTTTTCCAATTTGAAATTTATTCAATTTGTAATTTTTTCCATTTACAATTCATTTAATATGTTGATTTTTCATTTTTGTGATTTGTTCAATTTGTAATTTAATTTGTTGACTTTTTAAATTTGTATTTCCTTGAAATTGTAATTTTTCCAATTTGGAAATTGTTCAACTTGTGTTTTTACCAATTTGTTGGTTTTTCAATTTGTTATCTTTTAAATTTGCATTTTTTCCAATTTGAAATTTATTCAATTTGTAATTTTTTCCATTTACAATTCATTTAATATGTTGATTTTTCATTTTTGTGATTTGTTCAATTTGTAATTTAATTTGTTGACTTTTTAAATTTGTATTTCCTTGAAATTGTAATTTTTCCAATTTGGAAATTGTTCAACTTGTGTTTTTACCAATTTGTTGGTTTTTCAATTTGTTATCTTTTAAATTTGCATTTTTTCCAATTTGAAATTTATTCAATTTGTAATTTTTTCCATTTACAATTCATTTAATATGTTGATTTTTCATTTTTGTGATTTGTTCAATTTGTAATTTAATTTGTTGACTTTTTAAATTTGTATTTCCTTGAAATTGTAATTTTTCCAATTTGGAAATTGTTCAACTTGTGTTTTTACCAATTTGTTGGTTTTTCAATTTGTTATCTTTTAAATTTGCATTTTTTCCAATTTGAAATTTATTCAATTTGTAATTTTTTCCATTTACAATTCATTTAATATGTTGATTTTTCATTTTTGTGATTTGTTCAATTTGTAATTTAATTTGTTGACTTTTTAAATTTGTATTTCCTTGAAATTGTAATTTTTCCAATTTGGAAATTGTTCAACTTGTGTTTTTACCAATTTGTTGGTTTTTCAATTTGTTATCTTTTAAATTTGCATTTTTTCCAATTTGAAATTTATTCAATTTGTAATTTTTTCCATTTACAATTCATTTAATATGTTGATTTTTCATTTTTGTGATTTGTTCAATTTGTAATTTAATTTGTTGACTTTTTAAATTTGTATTTCCTTGAAATTGTAATTTTTCCAATTTGGAAATTGTTCAACTTGTGTTTTTACCAATTTGTTGGTTTTTCAATTTGTTATCTTTTAAATTTGCATTTTTTCCAATTTGAAATTTATTCAATTTGTAATTTTTTCCATTTACAATTCATTTAATATGTTGATTTTTCATTTTTGTGATTTGTTCAATTTGTAATTTAATTTGTTGACTTTTTAAATTTGTATTTCCTTGAAATTGTAATTTTTCCAATTTGGAAATTGTTCAACTTGTGTTTTTACCAATTTGTTGGTTTTTCAATTTGTTATCTTTTAAATTTGCATTTTTTCCAATTTGAAATTTATTCAATTTGTAATTTTTTCCATTTACAATTCATTTAATATGTTGATTTTTCATTTTTGTGATTTGTTCAATTTGTAATTTAATTTGTTGACTTTTTAAATTTGTATTTCCTTGAAATTGTAATTTTTCCAATTTGGAAATTGTTCAACTTGTGTTTTTACCAATTTGTTGGTTTTTCAATTTGTTATCTTTTAAATTTGCATTTTTTCCAATTTGAAATTTATTCAATTTGTAATTTTTTCCATTTACAATTCATTTAATATGTTGATTTTTCATTTTTGTGATTTGTTCAATTTGTAATTTAATTTGTTGACTTTTTAAATTTGTATTTCCTTGAAATTGTAATTTTTCCAATTTGGAAATTGTTCAACTTGTGTTTTTACCAATTTGTTGGTTTTTCAATTTGTTATCTTTTAAATTTGCATTTTTTCCAATTTGAAATTTATTCAATTTGTAATTTTTTCCATTTACAATTCATTTAATATGTTGATTTTTCATTTTTGTGATTTGTTCAATTTGTAATTTAATTTGTTGACTTTTTAAATTTGTATTTCCTTGAAATTGTAATTTTTCCAATTTGGAAATTGTTCAACTTGTGTTTTTACCAATTTGTTGGTTTTTCAATTTGTTATCTTTTAAATTTGCATTTTTCCAATTTGAAATTTATTCAATTTGTAATTTTTTCCATTTACAATTCATTTAATATGTTGATTTTTCATTTTTGTGATTTGTTCAATTTGTAATTTAATTTGTTGACTTTTTAAATTTGTATTTCCTTGAAATTGTAATTTTTCCAATTTGGAAATTGTTCAACTTGTGTTTTTACCAATTTGTTGGTTTTTCAATTTGTTATCTTTTAAATTTGCATTTTTTCCAATTTGAAATTTATTCAATTTGTAATTTTTTCCATTTACAATTCATTTAATATGTTGATTTTTCATTTTTGTGATTTGTTCAATTTGTAATTTAATTTGTTGACTTTTTAAATTTGTATTTCCTTGAAATTGTAATTTTTCCAATTTGGAAATTGTTCAACTTGTGTTTTTACCAATTTGTTGGTTTTTCAATTTGTTATCTTTTAAATTTGCATTTTTTCAATTTGAAATTTATTCAATTTGTAATTTTTTCCATTTACAATTCATTTAATATGTTGATTTTTCATTTTTGTGATTTGTTCAATTTGTAATTTAATTTGTTGACTTTTTAAATTTGTATTTCCTTGAAATTGTAATTTTTCCAATTTGGAAATTGTTCAACTTGTGTTTTTACCAATTTGTTGGTTTTTCAATTTGTTATCTTTTAAATTTGCATTTTTTCCAATTTGAAATTTATTCAATTTGTAATTTTTTCCATTTACAATTCATTTAATATGTTGATTTTTCATTTTTGTGATTTGTTCAATTTGTAATTTAATTTGTTGACTTTTTAAATTTGTATTTCCTTGAAATTGTAATTTTTCCAATTTGGAAATTGTTCAACTTGTGTTTTTACCAATTTGTTGGTTTTTCAATTTATCTTTTAAATTTGCATTTTTCCAATTTGAAATTTATTCAATTTGTAATTTTTTCCATTTACAATTCATTTAATATGTTGATTTTTCATTTTTGTGATTTGTTCAATTTGTAATTTAATTTGTTGACTTTTTAAATTTGTATTTCCTTGAAATTGTAATTTTTCCAATTTGGAAATTGTTCAACTTGTGTTTTTACCAATTTGTTGGTTTTTCAATTTGTTATCTTTTAAATTTGCATTTTTTCCAATTTGAAATTTATTCAATTTGTAATTTTTTCCATTTACAATTCATTTAATATGTTGATTTTTCATTTTTGTGATTTGTTCAATTTGTAATTTAATTTGTTGACTTTTTAAATTTGTATTTCCTTGAAATTGTAATTTTTCCAATTTGGAAATTGTTCAACTTGTGTTTTTACCAATTTGTTGGTTTTTCAATTTGTTATCTTTTAAATTTGCATTTTTTCCAATTTGAAATTTATTCAATTTTGTAATTTCCATTTACAATTCATTTAATATGTTGATTTTTCATTTTTGTGATTTGTTCAATTTGTAATTTAATTTGTTGACTTTTTAAATTTGTATTTCCTTGAAATTGTAATTTTTCCAATTTGGAAATTGTTCAACTTGTGTTTTTACCAATTTGTTGGTTTTTCAATTTGTTATCTTTTAAATTTGCATTTTTTCCAATTTGAAATTTATTCAATTTGTAATTTTTTCCATTTACAATTCATTTAATATGTTGATTTTTCATTTTTGTGATTTGTTCAATTTGTAATTTAATTTGTTGACTTTTTAAATTTGTATTTCCTTGAAATTGTAATTTTTCCAATTTGGAAATTGTTCAACTTGTGTTTTTACCAATTTGTTGGTTTTTCAATTTGTTATCTTTTAAATTTGCATTTTTTCCAATTTGAAATTTATTCAATTTGTAATTTTTCCATTTACAATTCATTTAATATGTTGATTTTTCATTTTTGTGATTTGTTCAATTTGTAATTTAATTTGTTGACTTTTTAAATTTGTATTTCCTTGAAATTGTAATTTTTCCAATTTGGAAATTGTTCAACTTGTGTTTTTACCAATTTGTTGGTTTTTCAATTTGTTATCTATTAAATTTGCATTTTTCCAATTTGAAATTTATTCAATTTGTAATTTTTTCCATTTACAATTCATTTAATATGTTGATTTTTCATTTTTGTGATTTGTTCAATTTGTAATTTAATTTGTTGACTTTTTAAATTTGTATTTCCTTGAAATTGTAATTTTTCCAATTTGGAAATTGTTCAACTTGTGTTTTTACCAATTTGTTGGTTTTTCAATTTGTTATCTTTTAAATTTGCATTTTTCCAATTTGAAATTTATTCAATTTGTAATTTTTCCATTTACAATTCATTTAATATGTTGATTTTTCATTTTTGTGATTTGTTCAATTTGTAATTTAATTTGTTGACTTTTTAAATTTGTATTTCCTTGAAATTGTAATTTTTCCAATTTGGAAATTGTTCAACTTGTGTTTTTACCAATTTGTTGGTTTTTCAATTTGTTATCTATTAAATTTGCATTTTTCCAATTTGAAATTTATTCAATTTGTAATTTTTTCCATTTACAATTCATTTAATATGTTGATTTTTCATTTTTGTGATTTGTTCAATTTGTAATTTAATTTGTTGACTTTTTAAATTTGTATTTCCTTGAAATTGTAATTTTTCCAATTTGGAAATTGTTCAACTTGTGTTTTTACCAATTTGTTGGTTTTTCAATTTGTTATCTTTTAAATTTGCATTTTTTCCAATTTGAAATTTATTCAATTTGTAATTTTTTCCATTTACAATTCATTTAATATGTTGATTTTTCATTTTTGTGATTTGTTCAATTTGTAATTTAATTTGTTGACTTTTTAAATTTGTATTTCCTTGAAATTGTAATTTTTCCAATTTGGAAATTGTTCAACTTGTGTTTTTACCAATTTGTTGGTTTTTCAATTTGTTATCTTTTAAATTTGCATTTTTTCCAATTTGAAATTTATTCAATTTGTAATTTTTTCCATTTACAATTCATTTAATATGTTGATTTTTCATTTTTGTGATTTGTTCAATTTGTAATTTAATTTGTTGACTTTTTAAATTTGTATTTCCTTGAAATTGTAATTTTTCCAATTTGGAAATTGTTCAACTTGTGTTTTTACCAATTTGTTGGTTTTTCAATTTGTTATCTTTTAAATTTGCATTTTTTCCAATTTGAAATTTATTCAATTTGTAATTTTTTCCATTTACAATTCATTTAATATGTTGATTTTTCATTTTTGTGATTTGTTCAATTTGTAATTTAATTTGTTGACTTTTTAAATTTGTATTTCCTTGAAATTGTAATTTTTCCAATTTGGAAATTGTTCAACTTGTGTTTTTACCAATTTGTTGGTTTTTCAATTTGTTATCTTTTAAATTTGCATTTTTTCCAATTTGAAATTTATTCAATTTGTAATTTTTTCCATTTACAATTCATTTAATATGTTGATTTTTCATTTTTGTGATTTGTTCAATTTGTAATTTAATTTGTTGACTTTTTAAATTTGTATTTCCTTGAAATTGTAATTTTTCCAATTTGGAAATTGTTCAACTTGTGTTTTTACCAATTTGTTGGTTTTTCAATTTGTTATCTTTTAAATTTGCATTTTTCCAATTTGAAATTTATTCAATTTGTAATTTTTTCCATTTACAATTCATTTAATATGTTGATTTTTCATTTTTGTGATTTGTTCAATTTGTAATTTAATTTGTTGACTTTTTAAATTTGTATTTCCTTGAAATTGTAATTTTTCCAATTTGGAAATTGTTCAACTTGTGTTTTTACCAATTTGTTGGTTTTTCAATTTGTTATCTTTTAAATTTGCATTTTTTCCAATTTGAAATTTATTCAATTTGTAATTTTTTCCATTTACAATTCATTTAATATGTTGATTTTTCATTTTTGTGATTTGTTCAATTTGTAATTTAATTTGTTGACTTTTTAAATTTGTATTTCCTTGAAATTGTAATTTTTCCAATTTGGAAATTGTTCAACTTGTGTTTTTACCAATTTGTTGGTTTTTCAATTTGTTATATTTTAAATTTGCATTTTTCAAATTTGAAATTTATTAAATTTTTAAATTTTTACATTTACAATTCATTTAATATGTTGATTTTTCATTTTTGTGATTTGTTCAATTTGTAATTTAATTTGTAGAAATTAATAATTTGTATTTCCTTGAAATTGTAATTTTTCCAATTTGGAAATTGTTCAACTTGTGTTTTTACCAATTTGTTGGTTTTTCAATTTGTTATCCTTTAAATTTGCATTTTTTCCAATTTGAAATTTATTCAATTTGTAATTTTTTCCATTTACAATTCATTTAATATGTTGATTTTTCATTTTTGTGATTTGTTCAATTTGTAATTTAATTTGTTGACTTTTTAAATTTGTATTTCCTTGAAATTGTAATTTTTCCAATTTGGAAATTGTTCAACTTGTGTTTTTACCAATTTGTTGGTTTTTCAATTTGTTATCTTTTAAATTTGCATTTTTTCCAATTTGAAATTTATTCAATTTGTAATTTTTCCATTTACAATTCATTTAATATGTTGATTTTTCATTTTTGTGATTTGTTCAATTTGTAATTTAATTTGTTGACTTTTTAAATTTGTATTTCCTTGAAATTGTAATTTTTCCAATTTGGAAATTGTTCAACTTGTGTTTTTACCAATTTGTTGGTTTTTCAATTTGTTATCTTTTAAATTTGCATTTTT